>CAEMYA010000161.1:712019-751787 GCA_903131615.1 Diplodus sargus
ATTTGTTGAAACCATGTCTAATCTTCAGGCCTGGCGTTAATAGCTTACTGACATTTGAGGGTCACAGTTTCTAGGACGCTGCCCCTGTTCCACTAAATGAGCTCTGGTTGTTGAACCGGTTCTGGTCAAGATCTTCGAATAGTGGTGCTATCTAGCTAAACAACCCATGTTTCCATTGTACTATTGTTACCATTGTAATCAAGGATTTGCCATCAACAGGGCACTGCACAATGTATTACGTACTGTGGAACATGACATGCCCATTTCTGTTTACACTTCAGGTTATAGACTAGATGCTGTTTGTTGATACCTGCTGGGTACTGAACCAGTTTAGTTTTTGCTCTGAAAAGTTCAGAAGTGCAGTAACTGGAAAGGAACTACACCAGGATACAGGCTGATTGTAAAGAAAAATATCTAGTGGCCTTGGAAAATGGAAGCTGCTTAGCGGATTCCCAGTAGATGTCTGAAAAGAAATAAAACCCAGATTTCTTACTGTACAATTTGACAAGGCAGGACAAATATAAGCTATATTTGCTGATTTAGAAAAAATCAACTCCAACAGCTACAGTGCTATTTGTCACTAGATGGGAAAATTCTTACAAAGCTGTGACTGAAGCAATGTAATTTTTTTCCCTCTGCTTTATATCAAAAGATGGAGTAGGAGTTACTTTATAATAGGGTTCCAGAGTGGAGGTGTTGAACCAGCTAAGGGTGAGCTGAACCATGCAAGCGTTAGCACCAAAAAGGCTGCACACACAGGCAAAAGAAAGGCACTCATTTCTAGGAAGAATCTAATTGATTCCGGTGCAGTGCAGCAGTATTTATGTTACCCTCGCCAATCCAGTTCAATTTTAAAATCTGTCACAAAAAGGGAAATTCAATACATCACTTAACTGTGAGCTAAATTTGTGCACCGTACACTATGTATTATGCCAGGACACATGCACACAGACTGTATACATGTGATACTTAGAATAATTTCAACAGTTGGCTTACATACATACTGTACATTAGAATACGCTTATAATGAAAAAATTGAAGACATGTTATTTTGTCTACAATTGGTATTAGTTGAATAGTTTAATGTATTTGTATTATGATAAAACATAAAAAAGGAAAACCTCAAATCTGCAGTAGGATTGAATGAAAAAGCCCAAGGTGCTTGTAAAACAAAACATCCAAACCAAATTAACCCCAAGACAGACTAATGAGAACAAATCAACTTGAGGAGCGGAGACGCAATTGAATTGGATAACACCAATCAAAGGATGATAAAATACAATAAGATGAAATGCTTTAACAGCCACAGAATGCACAAACAACAGGAAGGATAAGTAAATTGGCCCCGATTCAGAACATGAAATCATTCTTCAGAACCAGTTACTGAAAGGATGATCAAGCATCCTTTTTCTCTGTCTCTGCCTCCATTCTGTCGCAGTGCCTTGATACTTCAGCGATACTGCTCTTCCTGTTTTCACAGGTGGTGCTGAAGATTATCAAGCACTACCAGGAAGAGGGCCAGGGCAGCGAGGTGGTTCAGGGCGTCCTGCTGGGCCTGGTTGTCGAGGACCGGCTGGAGATCACCAACTGCTTCCCCTTCCCCCAGCACACCGAGGATGATGCCGACTTTGACGAAGGTAACTGAGTGCTGTGTTGTCTTTCTGTTTATTCTATCGATCCTCTGCTGCAGCTGGAAAAATGTACGCACGCACCCAAAGCTAGTAACATCACAACAGAGTCAGGCCACTGACATGTGTCTTTAGTGTTTAGCGTAAAATTGAAGAGATGATAATATTTGAATGCATCAGTACCGTTGGAGGCTTTGATCTTTGCTTGTTGTCAGATTCTGAAACTCCACTAGAGATTGCAATTATAATGCCACTGAATGCCACGATGAATTGCAAATTTGAACAAGTTTTTGATTAGCACTGAGTACTTGAGTCAGCTTGCCAAGTGCCACTGAAAATATTAAGTTGGAAACATTTTTGTGATAATTGTGAAATGTTGGTTGGGGGGGGGAACTTGGTACTTGGTTGATATTATTTCATGTCCTTGACATGTAAACTGAAAAGACAATTTCAGATATCACGCTGATTCATACCAAACAGTAATTAAAGTACCAACCGAGGCAACTGAATTCTCTTGGAACTGGAGTTTGAAACACAGCAAACCTGTGGCTCAGAATAAAGAATATACCTCTTACCCCCAGAAAAAAGGTCTGACAGGAAGCAACGTAACGCTAACGTGTATGTTACTTCAGCGAGTGTGTTTTTGAGAGATAGGAAGGGGATCGCCATTCTTAGCGCTCAAAGATGGTGTAAGCCTTAAAGGAATAACAGACTGTGGCTAGAAGCCAACATACAGTCATATCAACGGCTCACTGAATGTTGGTGTGTGTTTTCTTGGAGCTGAGTTTTTGAGACGCTTCCAGGCACAGTGTTGTGTCACACTACTGACTTTTACCCCTTCGCTAACTAGGTGCTTTGTGTCCTACGCTGTCATTGCCAGGGTTGATGTGAGTTTAGGGAGGAATGGCTCCAGTGTTTAGGTTACAGGTGGTTGGTATAAACATGCATGGGGTTAAATTTGGTCTTTATCTGCATGCATAGGCTTTTTTCTTTCCCCACCCGCCTGCCGCTAGCCATCAAAAAGGAATGCTACATCCTCTGACCCAAGCCCTTCCCCCATCAAGCCAAGTTGTTACCTGCTCCTTGTTAGCACCATGAAATCCTGGCACAAGTCAAGACTGAGGGATGAGAAGTTGAACAGATGCGGGGAAACGGAGGAGAGGGAGAAAATCCAGCTCTAACAGGCCTCCACAGCTAACGAGCAACTGTCAAAAATTCTCTGAGATAGAGAAGCGCCATTGGTGGCTAAAGGTCGTTAGTGTCAGGAACGGCTCACTCTGTGAGTGCCATGGTTTGTTGTGTTGTTGACTTTTGATGCGCTGGATTTTCTGTCACTCCTTTCAAGTTAACAAGGTCTTCAGTGAGTAGCGCCTTGCCATGAACCTTTGGGAAATGTACGGTGCTACCACAGAATTCCTCTAAACAAGACTTTTGATTCAGTTGCAAAATGTGACAGTCTCCAGGTGATCTGTCGCAACAGAACCAAATTCAAGATGTGTTGGGAGTCGTTCATGTTCATGTGTGCTGTATTATTGAAGTGATTTCAAGTTGAGAACAAGGTTGCAGTGATATCTTGGTTTCAAGCTATACCAAGGTTTGAAAATCATTATATTATTATCATATATTTAGATTTGCTAAAAAATTCTACTCTATTAGTGTATTATATCTGTATGGTCACATATTTTGTGAAATTCTAATTCATTTAAGTACATTTAAATAATATAAATTCTGATACCGTTGCAACTCTAGTGGAGAACAGTTCAACATAAAGTCGATGACTCTGTAGAAACTCTCATCTTGCTGAGTGTGTTTGCAGTAAGGGTTTTATGCTATTTACTGTGGGAAGAGAATTACATGGAGATGTACAATTATCACACATAGATATGAAAATTGAGTTTATGTCTGTACATTTGGTCATTTTTGTCCTCGTACTTCAGCCTGAATTGTCCACCCACGCGCACAGCTGACCAGCCAGATCATTTTCTCCCCCGACTCCCTCTCTCACTCTGTCTTTCTCTCTCTCTCTCTCTTCCCCTCGTCAACCCTTTTGTAAGTAACCGTGTTTCATCTGTGCTGATGTCAGAGCAGAAGACACAACAACTGGGTTTTGTTGAGGTGTAAATTGGACTTCAAAACAATCATGTCTCAGTGGAGCATCTGTGAACTCCCTCTTGGAGCATCAAGATCCAGGCGAACTTTGACATAAATGACATGATGATATGAGTATGTAACTGTCCTGTGCTCAGAGGATGGGATGCATATTTAGATAAATGAGTTGCTGGTTTGAAACATTTGTTGGCTAAAAACCACATGCCTCCAAAATATCGTTTATTGCCACATCAGTATAACAAACAAAGGGTCCGGCAGACTGGCAGTGCTAGGGTCACTGTTATCTGTTAACACCAGAATTTTCAACAATGCTGGAGGGGTGTGTGTTCTTGCAAGTTTAAATAGCTTTCAATTATCACCTTAGGAGGAGTTACAGTTGGTGCCAGTATGCTTGGTGATTATGTTATTAGTGCTGTTCACTCACTTCAGGAAGTAATGTTGCAATCTGCACTTCATTATCGCAACCACGCTTCCTTTTATTCTAGAATTGCACCGTCTGAAGTGGGTATATGATTGGGAAACTTGGCTGAAGGGTCATAGTTCCTACACACACACACGTTACACCACACTCTCATGTACACTCTAAAGGCACATGAGGATGTTTAATCGTACATTTTTGATGATTTTCTTACTGAATTGGGTTGGATCTGTGTTTTTGTATCAATGTGTAGCCCTATCTCTGACTATTGTATTGACTTTCTGATATACATCAGTTAATCGTTACACTGCGAGATAAAGCCTGAGATTTCGGTCGAGAAAGACTCAGCAGAGCAGCATGCGCTCCCTTCAATCAGACACCCAAGACACGTTTAGCTACCAAGGTCTGTGTGTGGAAACGCGTATTTCTCTGTGCTGTGTGTTATTGTGTTCGCCTGAACTAGTGTGGATAATGTGTGTGTGTGCGTGCGTGCACGGGCGCGTGTTTGTATACCTGTATCATCTTACACTGACTCATTGCCTGCTAGAGGCCCCTCAGATCAGAAATACTCTTCCAATCTATCTCTAAAGGAGAGATGGGCGGGATTGGCAGCAGCGCGAGTGCTGGTGTGGGTTTTTGTGTGTGTATGTGTGTTTTTAGCCGTGTGTCTGCTATGCTGCTTTTCCATCAACAGGTGCCAGTGTGGAGCTGCACTTGCAGGACAGTCCTGGCAGCGATTGTGACCAATATGAGTGAGAAAAAGATGGAGAAAGAGTAATTGAGCGCACGCAGCAGAATCAGCCTCAGATAAAACCTTGGCTGAACCCCAGCCCTGCTATTTCCCATGTCCTTGCATACTACGTCCTTGTGTCACTGACAAAATGTATAGAGAGAAGCATGCAGGACTGCAGGCATTTTGTGCACTTGAGGCACGCAAGTAGCATGTTAATAATGTGCTTTTGTTGGGACCAAAGTGATAATACGAAGTCGAGGCATCCTGGTACAGAGAGATTATTACAGACGACTGAAAATGAGAAATTTACATCCGACCTACCGCAGAGTAGTAAATGCGAACGTCCCCTGATACACGCAAACGAAAAATGACACCCTCCACTTTCACCAATTTGGGAGAGGTTTTGTGTTAGCAGGTACAAGGAATTGAATAATAAAGTATATTTTTTAACATTCCAAGTTGTTTTGTAATGCCCAAAGCAACATTAAGCAAACCTTTTATATCAACATTAGTGGGGCGTTGCTAGTACCCATTGAGAATCAGCACCTAACTCGGTAAATTTCAGCTCATGGTTTAATGTTCGAGGCCATGTTGTTGACTCCCTTTGGCTCTGACTGTCCTGTGTACCCCTGTCAATTCACAGTGAATGTATATTGAAAATGTCACTGCACTTCACTTCTTTCACTTTCTTTTGAATGCATGTGGGTGTGTTTTTTTTTCTGTTTTCATCCGTGCACGCTCTGCCTTGCACCTGTCTATTCTTATACAGGTTTACAAAGATTTGTTCTCAATTTTTTAAACCCTCACCAACCCGCTATCATAAAAAACAAAACCTGTGGGCAGCTGCTCCCATCTTGCAATCTCATGTGAACCGATTTCAAACACCGCAGAAAGAAATTCACTGCCCGGTTAGAAATGACCTAATTGAAATGACATAAGTAAAGTAAGCTGCTGGATGATAAGATATTTCTAATGGCAGTGGACTAGGACTAGTCAAAAGGTAAATTATATCAACTAAAACATAAATGATGAGGCCAGTTTTTTTAGTAACTGTTTCAACTTCTTCCTCCCTAGCTGTTGTATATCAGAATATATTGGTTGTAACTGATTAAAAACAGGGGAACACTAGATAAAACTTAGCAAATTGTCAAAGTCAGTTGGTTAAACAACTGATGAGGTGTGGCTCAGTACAATTCACAGCCTTATAAAGCATGATTGGGTCGCCTGTTTGCCTCATAAGGAGGGATTGTATCAAACTAACCGTTCCTCATTGCCACTTTTGGTAAGTGCATTTGATATTCAGCCCATGTCACTCGTATCCAGCAGGAGGAGGTATCCTGAAGGTAGAACAAAATTAGCCTGCTCTTTCTCTCCCTTCACCCTCCATCACTTCCCTACCTTCCTCCTTTCCCTCTTTTTTCCCCTCCATGTTTCCTCCATCTCACTGCAGGTAAGAGAGCTGCCCCCGCCCTTGTCGTTGACCAGTTGCCTTCTTTCTTCATAGCAGCCACTTACTCTTCTTTCCGATCCTTTCGCACTTTTGTTCACGCCCTTTTTAATCTTTCTCTTCCTTCATTCTGCACCACATTGTCCACATCTACCCCCTAATCCCCATCCATCTCTGTAAAACAATACAAGGGTTAGTAAAGCTACATACTGTTGGAGAGAGAGAAACGATATAATCCCAATAACACGTGTGTTGGAGTAATTGTGTCTGGTGTACTTTATGAAAACAGTGTCTTTTTGGTAAGAAAATTGTGGATTGATGCCAAATCGGACTTTATTAGTCGAAGTTATGTGCTTTTGCTTTGAGGGAAGCTGGAGTAAAGGTAACCACACTGCCTAATTAATGGCTTGCACTTGAAATTCATTCATTTTTGAGGCAGTGTTCATGTAGTTTGTAATATAATTACAGACTAAAGTAAATATAGTCTCTATTTGATTTGTAATAAGATATAGACTTAACACGTGCATACGTTAAATCAAGATAGATCTTTTCACAACACTTCCTTCTGGCTATCATGCTATCCCATGCCAAGCTGCTCGCTCTCTGCCCAACACAGGTGGTAGGGGCTGCAGGGCCCCCCGTCTGGGCTCGCACCATGCTCCACATTGGCCCCGAACATGGGAGCAGTTGTCACACTGGTGAAACAAACAAGTTTTAAGGGTGCTTGTTTTGTATGTGTCTTCTTTTCAGCAATTAGATTTTTTTTTGCGGGCAGGCAACCTCGACAGCACATGGTCTTTCCTTGGTAAAGGAGCGTTTCATTTGGATGTTTGACATGACAACATATAACAAGGTTGTAGCTTTTCCAGGCCTAACGAGACACTTAATTAAAGGGAACATGGAAAGTTACTCTTGACGTATAAAAAACCTGTAGTTATTAACAAGGTTGACTTTACTGATTGGCACCTTCTCTTCAGTTTGTTTGTTGTTTATGTCACTCCTGCTGCCACTTTTTTGAATTACTCAGCAAGCCAATTAGCAGCTCAACTTCAGATTGAAGTGAATGTGATTGGGCGGCGAGACAGAAGAAATGCCTCCATGCAAAGGAAATTTTTAATGCTTACACTGGAGGACTAAAGAAATCCTTCCAAAATTCCTAGAGACTCTTTTTTTCATGGACATTCTTAGAAAGGATAGCAATACACAATATAATAATATGATATGAATGATTTTGAAGTCAGATATAATTACAATTAATCGCCCGATATCATCCCCCTTGCACTGTTAAGAAATGAACAGTCTTTGACTTTATTTATGTATTTATTTATTTATCTGTTTAATTGTTTATCTGAACATCTAACTCAAACTAATAAATACCTAAATGAATATTTAAATCTGGATAATCAGACTTACTGTAAAAATCTTGATTCTTTTTTTTACTCTTTGAGCTGCTATGAAGTCAGTCAAGTTGAAAAGCTTGTCGTGTAGGGAACCTGAATGCAAAGCACTTGTCGGAGGCTGCGCAACAATCAGCTACTATCAGAGCCGATCCTCTAATTACCATTTAATCCATTAAACGGCAAAACCAATAATTTGGTCTAACTGCACTTTAGGACCCTGGTTTTGTTGAAACAGCCGACTCCCTTTCAGCCTCTGTCACGTTGCCATTGGCTTCTAGGATTTGTTGGTTCTTTTTAAATATTGGAGTCTCTCTGAGAACAATTGACCTTTCTCAAAGCCGACATTCTGACTTGTCAGACACAGGTGTAGCTAATAACATTAATCATGGCTGCATTTCATTTATAGGTGTTTCGGGTCCAAGGCCCCTGAAGTGTGAGTACTGACTCACTGGTACGGTGAACTGGAACCTGGAATGGAACACAGCGATCGTTAATGTTATTATATACACCTGTGCTTTTCATGCTGTGACACGTCAAAATGTGCGGTGTGAGAATGGGCTGTACCTTGTATGCCTCTGGCTGCAACATAACTCCAAAGCATAATAAATCCACTGCAGTGTTTAGTGGTTTGTAAAGGGGTTTTTTCACCACCAAATTGCTTCTCTCTTTTGCCAGCCTTACATCTTGTGTTTGGAGCCAGGGTTCAATTTTTGTTTCATCAGTCCACAGCCCTTTGCTCCAAAAAGCCTCTGCTTGATCCAAGTGTTGTGTTGCATACCCAAGGTAAGGGTGTTAAAATCTAGGTCATGCAAGTACAAGCAACATAATGTGTTCGTTGTTTAAATGATGAGCATATCACGCAAAAACAATATTCATCACAGTTTTACATTTCTTATATGATTTTAAATGCTCCCTTTTTTCCATTATGAATGACACTGAATGCCTGCAAAATGCGTCTCTTTCACAGTACTCTGTCTTATTTCTCAACATTTCTGATCGTGTCAGATGCCACTGTGAATACTGTGAAGAGGCTCAAGCCAATTACACAAAGGTTCAGCTGTATCAAGCTGAAATGTGTGACAGAAGTAGGTGTTGGGGAGGAGGTGCAGCCACTACGATTGCCAGATAAAATAACACCTCTAGTGAGTACCCATTCCTACTTTTGATTCTCACACTAGTACATGTTTTGGCTGAACTTTTTTATAGTACTCAGTATAAGCTGCATGAAATGATTTAATTCTACGTTCAGCCGCCAAGTGCAATAAAAAGAGACATGTTTGAATTACTTTTACATTTCCCCTCATCATCCTTTGGTCTACCTTTCAAGAAAAAAATAGCCCCAACCTTTTATGTAAGGAAACACTAACGCAATTCTCGTAATAGCTGTATCGTAGATACAAAAGAAACCTCTTTTTATTTGAATATGAAGATTGTGATACAGGCTATTGCCTTAGCTAACGTTTGCCAGCAAAGCTACATTACTGCTATCTGATTTATTATCAATGTCTTACTGTTTTCTGAGCCTACCTGTTTTTCTGTACATTTTAAAATAGCACTGCAGAATTTTGTCCTTGTGAGTAATATTAAACTATGGTAACGAAGCCAGCATAGAAATAGACCATTATATCATTGACTTTAGGTGATGAACCTAAATAGCTAGCTTTGTTCGAGAAGGCAGATTCTTTAATTAATTACTGCCTCAAATATTTTTTCCTTAGTTTTGATGTCTGTGTTGTGTTGAAAAAGGAGCACTTGGAGGGAGGGAACTGATACTTAGCATTGTAATAATCTGTGGCTGGCAGGACTACTATAGAAGCTGCTCCACATTTGCTTGTCTCTTCTCCATCCATCATTGTCCATCCAATGGTCCTTGACACCCCAACTGAATATCTTCTTCCTCTGGAGATTTTAGATGATTGCAGTCTCTTTGCCTTCCCTTTAACCTCCCGACTCTTCATTTTCTAATGGCCCTTTGGTCTGCAGCAGGTGTCTTCATTATTTATAGGCCATGCTTCTTACCTTGATACCAGGCTGAACTATACTTGGCCAATAGTTAACTTGTTCCAGCAGAGTTTTGCTGTATGGATTATTAAAAGGTTCTTATCAATTTATGTTAAGAGCCAAAATATTTAGATTGTTTTGAATAATTTGCTTTCTATGATTAAAAATCTGTATATCTTTAATTAGTTTTTCTTAAGTAATGCACCTTCATAATACTTGATCAATGCGACCTGTAGCTGGAAGATGTTTTGTTTATGAAACCCTAAAGTCTTCCTTGAAATATAGTGATCTTAAAAAACCTAGGTAAGCTGATATGTGCTTCAGATTTTAAGAGCCTAATATTGCACTGAAACGTGCAGGTTGAGAATATAAATTTCTTGCATTTTGCTATTTCTTTACCAACTAGTTTGCGAGAATCTTTTTTGCGAAAAGTTGGCCGGTGTCCACTGGAGGGAATGTTTGTAAAAACAAATTAAAAAAACAATCTTAATCCTCTTAAATCAAAGAAAAGCAGTGGATATAAAAACACAAACATTACTAATTAAAGCCATTTACATCGGCTTTTTCCCGCAGTAGGGTCTGCAAGGTTACTCCTTATTTTTTGGAACTTTAATTGTCGTCTGTGGCAGACATTTTCACGGTGGGTTAATTGAAGTCAGGGGGATTAAAAATGCCTCTGCCATGATCTCTCCACTCTTAGCTGTAAATGCACTTGTGGTGTGGTGTGGTGTGGTGTGGTGTGTGTGTGTGTGTGTGTGTGTGTGTGTGTGTCTGTGTGTCTGTGTCTGTGTGTGTGTGTGTGTGTGTGTGTGTGTGTGTGTGTGTTTAGTAAAAAGTTAGCCCTCTCCTATTCTGATAAGGTCTTCCTTGGGGTTAGCCCTTCAATAGATCACTCTACCTGCCACAAATGGGAAATTGATTTCCTCCGTTTTTCCTTGCACTCCCTCAGTGAGGCTAATTAGAAATCACTTGGCAGCACACCTTTTAACGGAAATATATATACACCAAAGAGATCACGTACACGGTTATGTATTAGAATTTTGGGTGGCACCTCTTGCCTTTTCCCAACCTCTAGAAAGTTCCCAGTGATTGTTTCTTGTCCCCTGTCCACAGTCTCCCTTTCCTCTCTTCCCACCTCTCTGTCCACACACATGCACACGCACGCACGCACACACACACACACACACACACACACACACACACACACACACACACACACACAGTAGCATAGATCTAAGACTGGCTGTTAGCAGCGAGCCGGGGCTGTATCTGCTTTTGAATGCTCACCCAGCGTTATAAATCAAGAGTGTGGGTCCCCCGGGTGCCGTCACCATCGCCATCAGTTCCACTGTTTTATTCATCCGCTCCTTTTTTTTTTGTCTCATCACGATTCTGCCCCACATTAAATTTTGTGTGTGTCTGTGTGTTGAGAGAAGGGAGAGGGGGTCAGAATGCATTACCGCAGACTGCTGCTAATCCAGGTGGGCTGTAGGGAGTAGGGGGAGGGTGAAAGGTAAGAAGGGGAGAAGAGAAGGATGTGACAAGGATGAGAGAAATGAAGAAAATGGCTGAGGATGGCAAGGGGAGAGAGGGGGAAGGAGGTCTGAGATGTGGGAATAGGGAGATGGACAGGAGAGGAAGTTATGTGTGAAAATGAGGGCAACCAAGGAAAAAAGGAAGAGAACTACAGCATACAAAACTAAAGGAGAAACAAAAGAGAAGATGGGGAGCAAAGTAAACAGCTATGAGAAAGATGCATAGAAATAGTGGACAAAAGATGGTGAAGAAGAGTAAAAAAAAAAAATGAAAACAATTTCCATATCTAGTCGTGGTCAAGGTAAAGAAATGACCCGTGCATTTTTTCCTAACCCAGTTGCTAGGAATGCATGTAATTTTGTTATCATACAAATTTATAAAATTACCTTTAATATAACTTCCTTTTACAATTTTAAAAACCTTTCTTTTGAAAAATAACCCCTCAGAAGCCTTTTTATCCTGCTATACAGCTGGAGAGGAGAGTTTTTTTAAATTACTTAGCCCAACAAAAACATTCTATTTACCATAACAAATTAATATAATTACATGTAAAAGATACTAGAAAAGTAATAAGATATAGAAGAAACCTTCAAGTCACTGTGACGTCATCTTACTTGGCCTTTTTCCTCAGAATCCCCTCAAACATGCATGCAGAGTGGACTCGTCCCTGTCCCCTCGTGCCCATGGGTAATCCTCTCTCTCTCTCTCTATTTCACTCATCTCCATTTCATCTTTAGCTCTGGCAGCAGGCCTCATCCACACCCGAATGTTCCATATATCTTGGATACAGTGAGGTTATGATACAGAAAACCGGATCTGACTCCATTAGAGCAAAGCGTTTGTTTAAAACCTCTAACAACGCAGTCTTCATTATTCTGTGTCGGCCTCAACTTAAGAGACATCTTGGGGCTCTGGCCACAAAGATCACTTCAGGTTGCTGGAATACCTTGCAAACTTCAGTCGCTGATCTCTATCACTGGGACAGTCACCTATAATACTCCCAAACCACTGACATGTTTTCAACTTTTTGCGCATGTACCCAGCACTAAATGAATTAAATGCAGCAGATTAACATCAGCCCCTGGCATCAGTGAATGCCTAGTTGTTGATAAGCCAGTGTCAGTCAACCAACCCCATATCGGTCAATAAATCGGTGCATCCCTACCAGTTGCTCTTCTGACGATTAAACCATTTCTGAATCGTTCTGAATCTGCTCCAACTGACTGTCAGCTAAGACTTTTCAAAAATATAACAGGCCTGAAATATCTCCTCCCACTGCTCTATTGGGCTGTGTTAATCTGGGGTATTTTGCACAGGGGAGTCCCCATGGGATATGGATGAGACAATCGATGTGGGTGGCACCACATTGAATTGCCCCTGTATAGATATTGAGACCTGTATGGAAGAGGGTAAAGGATTCATACCTGTGAATAATTAAAGTTAAGTTCTGGCAAAAATATGTACTTGGCAAAACACAAAAAGGATGAGCAGGAGAAACAATTTTGGAACAACTAAAAAGCATTAAAATTATACTAGAAGTGCGTGCGTGTGTGTGTATCTATATATTTTAGTGTTATCAGGGCGTTTATATGATCACACAGTTTAAAAGGAGGTATGTTACACTTGCTACTATACCTGCACCCTCCGTACCTCCTACCTCTTGCTATCATTTATGCTCTTAAACGCACATTGACGAGCGGATCAAGTGGAACTTATTCCCTTTTCTCCCATACAGAAGGATGAACCAGGATATGTGCATGTGTGAGCAAACAAACAGGCACACACCATTTCCCCTTCCACATCATCTCCCCATCCCCACTACAAAAACAAAGCCCTGTGACAAGCGACGCTGTCAAATGTGCATATGGTGAACTCGTCAGTGTGTTATGCACACAAAGCAGCTGCCTCACTGTGCTCTTACTCTCTCCTGTGCATCGCTGGGAGTGTTTGTGTGCCTTTTTGTGGCTGTGTGTATGTGTGTGCGCGTGTGTCAGGTAGGCATTCCCTCCGCAGGGCTTGCTTAACTAAGATTAATTGCACCTAATCCACTGTGCCAGGTGGAACATGGACCACGGCGGGCGCGCTCACACAAACACACAGACAAACTCACAAATAGGCACACACATCCCATTATAGCAGTGCTGCTGAAAATTAGCCTCGTAGCTCTCCTGACACCTTGGACCAGACCACAACTCGATACCACCATTTACTTCCCGACAACTTGCACATTCATCACTGTTCCCCTCCTTCCGTCAGATGAACACGTGGATGGACAAAGTACCACGACAAAGGGACAAGCTATCTGCTCTCACATCAGCACCAGCTGACCTTGACCATATGTAGAAAGAAAGTGTTAACTTTGTCCTCCTTTGTTTTAAGATAAGTAGATGGCAAGATGTGCTTAAACTTAATGCCTTCCACAGTAATATCCAAAATGTTTATTTTATTTAAAGATGGGACAATGCACATTAATGATCATAAGCACCAGAGTCTCATGTAAATATGCCAAATTTAGCCATACAGGCCAAAGTTCAACTGCAGACCCTGGCAGATTGATGGCATTCAAGAAAACAAACCAAAAACACAACACATAAGCACAAACAAGTCAAATAACACAACCACTAGTCCAGACCATGACGTCTGTTCCTGACACGTTGACGGCATATGGAAACATAATACATAGGAGAACATTTCTTTCATGTCGCTTGTTGGCACTGATTAAAGCTATAAGATCAAACAAAGCACATAAGCATAAGTGCAGACAAAAGCACATGGACTCAGGACATCAGTAAAGATAAATACATAATCACAAAATGCAACATTTTGTGTACATTTTGAAAAGCACTGTATGTCTGCATCTTCCAGTGGAACACAATGATGATTAGGCATAATATATTTGACTACAGGAGAAACTTGCTGTTCTCTGCAGGTGGGATAGAGTATGAGCAAACATCAGTATCAGCAATTGGCCAAAATCAGTGGGAAAATATCGCCTTATTAAATATCTACAGAAGTCCAATACCATGCCTCCCTAATTTGTTCATCCTACAGGTACCTACAATAAAGGCATGGCCATGATTATTCATTTTCTCCTCTCCACATGCTGAACCTCGGAGATCAATAATCATGTCATACGTGAGCTTTCCCTCATGTCATCTCTGTCTCACACTCACTGTTGTGTGCTCCACTTGGTGTGCTAACTTAGGAAATTGCATTCGCAGATGAAAGGCCAGGCGGTCGTCTTCCTCTCCTTCAACCTATTACACCCTCTAATTTCTTCTTCTGCAAAAGCCACCTTCACTTCTCCTCTGTCCACCTCTCTTTTTCTATCTCTCATGTATGTCATTATGCGGTAGTCCTCATTAATCTTGTGGCTGTGCTGCCATGCAGATACTGTATCTACACCACCACTTCCCACCTTTTTTTTTCTTATGTACATACTCAGTGCTGTCAGTTCCATCTCTCTGAGTGGCAGAAGTTGGATGTTCCAGCCATTTCCCACAACCTTTAGCAATTCAAACCATCCATGCCTTACGTTTGTCGAACAATTTCTACTGTCTTTTCCATTTCTTTTTGCTATTTTAACCATTTGCCCAATGATTTTGGCCAACTCTTTCAGTTATTTGATCTGTTCAATGCAGGTCTCCACTATTCTCTGCTATCTAATTAATCTTTCAAGCTGTCCATTTTGAAGCTGTACCTTGGGCCAAGAATTCATAGAATTTGATAGAAAGATTTCATAAGAAATAAAAGGTGTTGGTCACCAGTGAGTCTTTGATAGTAATGTTTGGGGGGGGTGTCTTTATCTAATGTCATTAGTTAAAGACAAACTCAAGTGTTTACCCCTGCTGTAACACAAATGCAAGTCCCTGCTCGTCTGACCTGCCAAGTCAAGCAGGGCCAGCGCATCGGTATTGAAAAGCCCCATATATGTGTCTGGCTGGCTGGCTGTCTGTAAGTAAAGGTGTTTTTTTTTTTTTTTTTTAATTAAGAGATTGAGACAGTTAAAGAGTGAGACCAAATAAAGTAAATCAATAAGAGGTTTATACAGGTGGCACTTCAAGGGCAATGGCTGTTAGCTCAATGCCTAATTGGCGTATTATATCGTTCCAGTGGGACAAAAGTCACACCGCCTAACGAATGAGACTTAAATGGTACTTGGCAACTTGTTGAAGGTTTTGTCTTAAGTGGCTGGTAGTGGAGGTAACAAGGTTTTCAGACTATTTTGTCAGTGCCTTTTATCATGTTAAATCTGTTCTACAGGGGACAGAGCAGCAGTGTGTGGGGGGGGATGGTAATGGATATGGACAATGTTATGCATTTTAAGAATGTCAAATTCTGTCTGAGCTGTAGACTTTTTTTCAACATCTCACCTCAAGGGTGCAAGGTACAGACATTGCTGTGCATTTGTGGATGTCAGATCTAATGTGTCCTTGAGAATAACTTAACTTGACGTCCTTTTTTCAAATCATCGTGGATTTTTGTCACTTTCTAGCTTGATTGTATTTCAGTCCACAAGGACAGTGTTTTCCCTGCCAAAATGAATTATATTTCCCCTCAAAAATGAATTCTACTGACCCCAAAATGCACAGAGCATTGACTGAAACACTGGTTCTTCAGGAGTAAGGGGACTCAACAGTTCACCAGTGATTTGTAATGTGATGAACGGACACAGAGGAGGAGAAAAGTGCATTAATATCATCAGGTATTCTCTGCGCCTAGGAATTCAGAGGAGTATGAAGGTTAAAGGAGGATGGGTAAACAGGAAAGCAGGAGTGGAACAACAGTCGACTCAGCAGCTGGTCTCAAGGCCCTCAGATATCGAGTTTCACTTTTGTTCTCTCGCAGATGTAGTGCTTTTTTTTGTTGTTGTATACGGGGTAAAGTCAAGTCAAGCCAGGTGTATTTATAGAATGCTCAAAAGGATTGTGACAGCCGCTTTTAGAGAACACTGAGCATACAAAATAAAAATGTAAACACAGACATGGTAAGAACCAAACAGCTTGGAGTAAATTAAGTAAATGAATGTGCGAAGAGAGTGAAGAGTGGGTTGTCAGCAGCTGTATTGAGTGGGTCAAGGGTTTGGACTCATTAAATTAGGGTTGGTGTGATGATTCCTTCGGGTAAGATTAAAAAGAAAAGAAGAGGAGAACCTGTGAAACTGCACCCTACTGGGCTCAGCAAGACACTGATAGGACACAACACAGATATCTACCATAGCTGTTTGTCTTTTTTTGGAATTGTCTGGAGAGGTTTGTCAGATTTGACGTGTTCAACATGTGCTTTTCCGTGTTTGATGAAGTCAGGTCATTTTGCCAAATTTACAGAGACTGTTCACCAGACGGTACGCAGTGCATCCATAGCAATGTCTTTAAATTGTAATGCGCCTAAACATTTGTTTTGTTTTTGTCTTGGCTCTGAAATATTTATAAAATGCCAAGACGAGCAGGCTTGGCTGTCACCACTGAGCGCCACTGTAAAAATGTGAAGAATTAGTCATTTAGAGCAGGCAGCAAGACATGTAGTATCATCAATCACCCAAAATGGCTGTTTTTGTTTTTCAATGTCAACTTTGAAAGGATATTGATGGGTCAAGACAAAAAAGTGCTTTATATGTAAAAGGTAAGAAAGTCCATCCTTTTAAGTTTACACTACCGCTACTCTTTAGAGTGCCGTTCAATCACAGCCGTGTATCTGTGTGTTGAAACCAAGCTTTGAGAGCTCTTTCTCACCATTTCTCCTTAAGTCCTTGATCAATGACCTATCTAAAGCTCATCATTCTCTGTCTATTGTGACCAAGAGAGGTGGATTTTTTGACAAAATGCAATCAGGTTATTTCAATAAAGGTCTGATTGAGCCATTTAAACTGATTTTTAACCATTCACATTTTCTATTGACCAAACTGAGAGAGTGGGGAGGGAAATGAGGGGTAAGGGAAATGTAGCACGCCAAGTTTCAGACATTTGACATCATTTTATTCTATTATTCATCCACTCCACTTGACATTAGTGAATTTAAACTTCAGTTTGTGTGTGTGTGTGTGTGTGTGTGTGTGTGTGTGTGTGTGTGTGTGTGTGTGTGTGTGTGTGTGTGTGTGTGTGTGTGCGTTTGTAAAACTGCAGCAGACTTTCCAGGCAAGGCCCCATCAGCTTGTCAAGGTGGTGATTAGAATGTGTTGTGACACACATCCTCACATTCAAACACACATACACACTCAGCCACATCTTGCTGCTGGAGCTGAGATGTTGTGGCCTGCAGCAGCATGCAAGGTCTGATGCAGTTCACCTCTTGTGTCATTGAGTGTTAGAGTATGGACTATCTGTCTGGTTCATTGCAGAGACATACACACGTGCACACATATACACACACACACACAGACACTGCTAGTGCCTTGTTGATTTTGACTCTTTACCATTACTGCCCAAGGCGAGGTGTTTAGCTCCAAGCTGATAATACCTCCACTCCATGTATGGTGGTACAGACACACATACACACACTCATTTGAGATGTACAGCATGTAGTGCGTGGCATCCTTAGGCTTTAAACATCTGACACTTTGTCTTTCTCTTCTGTTTCCACACATTTAAACACACACCTGCTCTCAAACATATTCCTGCTCTCCCACATTTTGCACTTTCATTCAGTCCTGTTTCCTTCTCTACTTTTCTCTTTCCCACACTGATCTCGTGCTTTCACACATACTCTTTTAAATACACATTCATTTTGCCTCCGTCTTACACACGCACACAACCCTCTTTCCTCTCTCTGTCACACACACACAATCAAGCAGCGCTAAGGGAATGGGCAGACTCATTCCCTGTCTGGCCCCGGGACCCAGATTGATTGATAGGAGAGGCGGCAGGGCGGCAGGAATGGGTGAGGAATAGCAAACAGTGGCGGATGCTCCCACCTCCGCACCTTGATGATATTGTTAAATTGGTTGTTTTTTGGCTAATGCAGCTGTTAATGTTGAAGAGATCCTGTTTTGCTACATTTTATTTTTTTATTATCAGATTCATCTTGAACAATTTCACAGAATACAAAACACCAAAGAAACACTTTCCTTTTATAAATCCAGTTTGAAAAAAGAGGTCAATGCATAGATTGAAACACAAAGAGACACGCTAACACAGTATTTTATCCGGAATAACCTGAAATTATCACACCCCTCACTAATATACCCATATGCTCTATATAAAGCTGCCAGATTTTTTTTGCATCCTTTTCTAAGACAATATGTGATATTTTTCTAAGAAATACAACTTTTCATTTCCAAAGACCATCTATCAGTGAAGAGGGAATCAGATTTCCATGTCACTGCCTTAATTTTTGATTTAGGAATTTGTTGAAGCCCTGCTCACAGATGAAAAACTACCCAATAACCAAAGCTCTTGTTCTCATTGGAAAGTAACTTCTAAGATATTGGTCAAGGTGTCACAGAAGTTGTACCACAATGGCCTTACCTTTGTGCAAAGCCAGGTAGAGTGCAGGATGGAGCCGGCCTCTATACCACATCTGAAGAACATTTACAACCAGTCAAGTTTGATTTATGCAATTTTTGGGGGGTGAGATACACTTGATATGCTTGGTACAGCCTTTTCCAGACATTATCACTTGCTGAGAGAGAATTTTGACATCAATCTGACCAGAACTGTTCATCAATTATGTGCAGATCTGATTCTCATCTCGATTTCTTTGGGTCCTTATTCAGCCATAGGTTGTACATTAATGTAATGCATTGTATTTCCCCCATTAAGCAGTTTGAAGATATTAGTGAAACAAGGTGAAGTCATTTCTGAGCTCAGGATTGATTTAAGAAATTATCCCAACTAATATAGCAATAGAAGGTCTTGCTTGGCAAGACATATTTCCTCTTCACTTGTTCAAAGGACATGGGAGGCCATTTCATTTAACGATCTTCTAAATGCTGGATCCTCGATGCCAAGTCTCCAGAATGTCGTTATTTAAAGTCAAGGGTACAATTTCATTTTTTCCATTTTCCGTCCAAGACTTCTCTGCATCTTAAACTATATATTAGTTAAAAGCTTTAAAATAAGATGTTCTGTCTTGTTTGGACATAGTCCTGGAGTACCATTTATGAATCATATCACTGAGTACCTTTTCTTTTAGGGAATGTAGTCCAATTTGTATCTAGAGGGGGACACTGTCAGCTCCAAAAGAGATTAAATAAATAGCATTTGAGCGGCTTGGTTAGTGGAACGTCCCTAATCTATGGTCCCATGGGATTTTTTTTCTTTAGATACCCTTAAGTCCATATCAATTTTTAAACATGCTGGCCTAGGGTTTAAATAAAAAAAAGAAGCTGTGATAGTGGAATAGTTAAGGACTGGAAACAATACTAGAGAATCTGTGGGATTCATTTTCACTCAATTAATTCTGAGTAAAGGGCAAACCCCACCTACATGGATCTTATTCATTTCTTATTCATTTTTAGGGTCATACAGTAATTCTAAGATATTCTATACCATTTGGAAGCTGCTTGAATGAGCTATCTGTGTGTAATTAAATCTTATTTGTGGAATCATTTCACTTAAAATAACACCATGGGGTTTTGAAAAATCTGTTATTTGATGTGGGAGTTAACTTGCTCTATTTAGTACTAAACTATATCATCTACCAGGATATTAAAGTGAAACTCTTGCCAAAAAGGCTTTACTTGCGATTGAATATGAGTCAAAGCTTCATGTAAATAATTACGACGAAAGAGGCACTTTTAACATTTACCGTAGTTTTATTTTTGGGCAAGCTAATTTTCAGGCAGGCAGGCAAGCTTGAGGAGCGGTCCGCCATTACTCTCCTGCCTGTTAGGTCGCACTCGAGGATCAACACTTTTTGTCTGCCATGACGGCGGTGCGCTGGAGGTGCTACTGCTAATGAGAGTTGTCCAAAAACCTTCTTTTTAGTAAACTCTGTGTACACAATGTTCTCAATGCTCGTGTCTCTACATGTGTAGAGACCCTGGTGATACTACGAGCAAAGTTTCATGTTGTGTCAAGCCTTCTTAGTGTTTTAAAAATAGGAATTTTGATGCTAGCGTAAAAGTGCCCCTGCACCCCACTGAAAATTAGCTTGCCCAAAAAATGCAATCTTAAAAGTGCCTCTTTCGTCGTAATTATGCTTAACACATGCTTCACAAATAAAGCCTTGGTTGCTTTTTGGCGAGAGTTTCACTTTAACTTTGTGATTTGTGAGATCTACTTTGAAACCCTTTTATATTTGGATCCAGTCCAATTGCTTTGGGTAGTGGCTCAATAGTCAAGATAAAGAGTCCTGGAGACAAAGAACAGGCATGTCGAACTACTCTAGGGAAATGCAGTGTAGATTTTCAAGATGTAGTCACCTGAAATGGTTTTCACTTCACAGGTGTGCCTTATCAGGGTTCATTTGTGGAATTTCTTGCCTTCTTAATGGGGTTGGGACCATCAGTTGTGTTGTGCAGAAGTCAGGTTGGTACACAGCTGACAGCCCTATTTAACAACCGTTAGAAGTCATATTATGGCAAGAACCAATCAGCTAAGTAAAGAGAAACGACAGCCCGTTATTACTTTAAGAAGTGAAGATCACTCAGTCCGGAAAATTGCAAAAACTTTGAATGTGTCCCCAAGTGCAGGCGCAAAAACCATCAAGCACTACGACAAAACTGGCTCACATGAGGACTGCCCCAGGAAAGGAAGATCAAGAGTCACCTGTTGTTGCTGCTGAGGATAAGTTCATCCGAGTCACCAGCCAAATGAATGCCACACAGGGTTCTAGTATCAGACACATCTCTACATCAACTGTTCAGAGGAGACTGCACGAATCAGGCCTGTATGGTCAAATAACTGCTAAAAAAAGACACTAATAAGGTAAAGCAACAAGCAGAAGAGATTTGTTTGGGCCAATAATCACAAAGAATGGACATTAGACCAGTGGAAATCTGTGCTTTGGTCTGATGTGTCCAAATTTGAGATCTTTGGTTCCACCCGCCGTGTCTTTGTGCAACGCAGAAAAGGTGAACGGATGGTCTCTACATGCATGGTTCCCACCGTGAAGCATGGAGGAGGAGGTGTGATGGTGTGAGGCTGCCTTGCTGGTGAAACTGTTGGGGATTTATTCAAAATTGGAGGCACACTGAACCAGCATGGCTACCACAGCATCCTGCAGCGACATGCCATCCCATCCGGTTTGGGTTTAGTTGGACCATCATTTATTTTTCAACAGTACAATGACCCCAAACACACCTCCAGGCTGTGTAAGGGCTATTTGAACAAGAAGGAGCGTGATGGAGTGCTGTGCCAGATGACCTGGCCTCCACAATCACCTGACCTAAACCCAATCGAGATGGTTTGGGATGAGAGTGTGCAAAGCAGTAATCAGAGCAAAGGGTGGCTATTTTGAAGAATCTAAAATATGAAACATGTTTTGAGTTATTTCACACTTTTTTATTTACTACATAATTGCATATATGTTCATTCACAGTTTTGATGCCTTCAGTGAGAATCTACAATGTAAATACTCATGAAAATAAAGAAAAACCATTGAATGAGAAGGTGTGCCCAAACTTATGACTGGTAGTGTATCTCTGATGAGGGGGTTGAGTAAACCCTTTGAATTCTTTGTAAAATTCAGGGGGCACTTTCCTCCCCAGGTGATTTATTAGACTGTGATGAGCCTGAGGTATTTTCAGTTTCTTTTTGAGTGAAGGGAAGATAAAGATTCTTTGGCCTTCTTGGCCAGGTTCGGGCAATTCAATAGAAATTCATCAATTTTAGTAAGCTCTTCAGGCGATTCCCTTGTGTATACATTTGTTGTTGTTCAAATGTGTTGTTCATTTTTGTTTACCAGTGATTGGTATAATTACTTGAATTCAGACACTTCTCTGTCTGCCATTTCTAATACCTTTTGGAAGATATCATTTTTCCTACTAAATGAGCTTTTAGCCTGTCCCATAATATAAACTACTGGGCGAGGAGCCAGTTTGGTTCACAGAATAGCTATGTCTAGTAAAAAAAACAAAACTGCTATGGCTAGAGATAGACGGGTTCAAAGGGGAATGATCTTACAGGGTTAGAGACAAGTATTCAGATTCTTTTATGCTATGAATTGGCGATCTGAACTAGAGAAAAAAAGTCAATCCTAGGCATTATGAGGGCAAGATTAGATCTTTCATAAAAGCTAAATTAGTTTTAGCCACCTTTGTCTTTGATACTGTGGTGGTTGTCTTATACAGACTAGTGTCCAAACACAAATGATGTTGTCCTTGATAACTGGAAAAAAGCTATCATGTACAAAGGATTCATCACCCAAGTTTGGTGAATCTATGTTTAATAGTGTCCATGGTTCTGAGCAAATCAGACAAATGCATATCAGCCCGATGGATCAATGATAGTTTGTCCAGTTGTCACCTGAAGGTTAATATATTAAAATGGCACAGCTGCAATGATTAGTCAATTCATTGAGGAGTTTACTGAAGGAAAAGAGATTGGTATTGATTAACCTTTTCAGTCATTTTTCAAATAAAGATTTCAAACATTTTCTGGTTTCAGCAACTCAAATTTGTCATTTTTATGACAAAGTGAGTCTTTTGGACTGTTGATTGGACAAAAAGAAGAGGTTTGACGAAATCACTGTTGGCCTCTCTTAATTGCAATGAGCTTTTTTCACAGTTTGGGGCGTTTTAGTAATGTATTTGGTTAATCTTGATAATAATCTGCAAATTAATCGATGATAAAACGAATGTTCAGTTGCAGCCCAGATGGCCACGCTATTCTTAGGCTCTTTTCCGGCTCAATGATATCACAACTACTCTGTCAGTCTGCTCGAACATCATGTAGTTGGCACTGAGAGAGTGAACTAAAATATAAAACAGTTACCACCTTCACACCGTCACTGCCCTACATGCTGCTTCACTACTTCACCACTTAGTGGAGAATATATACATACACAACCACCTACTGTATGGCAGATGGTCACACAGATTGTTTTGCTATTTCTCTTTGTGTTTGTAGTACTTGGTTTATGACCAAACAAGGCAGTAATCCTATGGCATCCACAATATTCTAAGCTCTTTGTTAGATCTGTGGTGGATGAGCTGGATGGCCTTTTCATGTCCTGTTGTTTCACTCAGCCGTCTGAATCTCAGTTTATCTATCAGGCTGCATGTCGGTTGGTTGTCTGCATGTGTCCTTTATCCATTTCTTTCTGACCTGTGTATAGCCTGTAGTAGTTTGTTTGTAAGTCAACCTGTCTGCTTGAGTCTCCAGTGGAAACTCGGTGTCATTCAGACGGCATACAAGTAAAGATGTAGAATACGAGTCAGTCTCCTTATTGCCTTTAGAAAACATTCAGTCCCCTCCTGTTAGTCTTAGACATTTTGTGTTGTCGAAGACTTGAATACCAGTTGGTAAAATAATTTTTACTTATAAGGGGCATCATTTAATTAGAGCATTCAAGTTCCCCAAATAAAATTTGGAATCACTTCTACCTAAATACTGTTAACCCAATAGTACATTACAACAGTACATTGATTTGAGATTCGGGGAAACTTAAGCATTAGCCTAACCATTTGGCTCCAATGTCTGTTTCCATAACAAATTAGAAAATTATGTGTGAAGACGGACATGGTGCCATCCCTGCAAAAATGATCTCTAATTTCTGCCAAGAACCTCCATCACTGTCTGTGTACTCCGTGGGCTCTCGGTCACTTGGTAGTTTAAAATGCTCATTTGATGTATCAGCTCAGGGAAAACACTGTGGGGTCACATCTTCTTTGACATTCTTTTTAACCTGCCCTGCGCTTTTGAAATTCTCAACACTTCAGAAGTAGTTTCATAACCCTTCCCAGATTCATGCCTTTTGAATTCAGCCTTCAAAAATTCTACACAGCCAGGTGGATTGAGCGTAGTTGTAAGGACCACAAGGACACAGAGAAAAATTTGGACACACTAATCTAAACTTTGACATCGGATGAAGAAAAAGTACATCTTTTGAAGTCTTTTCTGAAACAACCTTAGAGTAGCAAATGAAGATCCTGTGCACATATTGTCACCTAATATCAAGCCATGATGGTAAAGAGGTGGGTTAGTTGATTGATTGATTGATTGGCAAATATTAAAATACATGCAGAGTAAGCAGCATTATCAACAAAAAAATCAGTGTACCTAGTTTTTATGTATGCAAAAACCAAAAACTGATCAGATCTTTTTTGTCAGTTAAAGGTGATTTGTCTTAAACTTAAGTTATAATTGTATAGGAACAAACAGATTTGACCCTTCACATAAAGATATTGATATATTAATAAGGTTAGGACTGCAAAGGTAGTTGGCAATTGGATAAGACACGTAAAGCAGCTGATTGGTTTCCCTGCTTCTACAGTCAATCTCCCAGTCTTCAGCTTTCACTGCAGAGACAGATCACTTTGTGCGCAATTTCCCTGCTAATGAAGGGGTGTTGGGGCACGTATACGCATCAGCGGCGCTTGAGATGTAAGCACACATACTGATTGGCATAGAAGTGCAGAGACGGATACAGTTAGATGGCAGGCTGCCTTTCCCTCCCCATTGAGCTCTGTGTGACTCGGGGTCTGCTGCAAGCCTGCCCCTAGGCAGAGTCACTCTCCAAGACACTGAGTCTGTCACAGAAACCCTTTTCTGCATTATCGCAGTGATTTTTTTTCACCACAAGTTTCCAGAGCCAGTAACTACAACAGCACAATAGTGGAAGGACGACATAGACAAGTTTTTTGCTTTAATTCACATCACCTAATCACCACCATTCAGCTGCCGGAGCCACCTGGATCTGCTGACTGGGACAAACACTTTTTTCTGACTGAAATGTGATGAAGAGTTAGATGACAGAATGACGGAGACTTTTCCATGTATTGATGCAGTTAGTATTTTACGAAAATCGGAAACTTCCACACAGACGGAGAGGCAGAGTATCGGAGCATGATTCCTGCATTAAAAGTACAGTTTGAATGGGGCTTACCACTCTCCCATCCTTTTGCTTCCCCCGTTCCATGTCTCACCCACTCCATGTTTTAATTCTCACCTACTTCCCATTCGTCACCGTAGACTCAGAATGGAGAAGCATACACTTGAATCTTCACCCACCTGCTACCCCTGCCAGCTAATTTTTCTTTGTGAAATATACTATACACATATATCTCCAGTTGGTTTTCTTCTACGCTAAGGAATCACATCGCACACACACACACAGTGCCAGACGCCTCCAACACCTCATGCTCCATCTGCAGTTTGTCACAGAATTGCTACAACCTTCTGCAAACCCCTTTTCCCTCCCCGAGACAGACCTTATCTCTCTCCATTCCTCTCCCCCCTTCCCATCTCCTGCCTCCCTCCCCCCAGTATTCTCCCGTCCATCTACTGTGCTTGCTTTTTGTCTCACTGACCATGTCAATCACTTAACAAAAAGGCCAGATTAAAAGGCTAGATTGGTACATCCTGTCCATCTCTGCAGAGCGGGCCGTGAATAGGGCCTCTCTGCCTGTCTGTCCTCAGCCAGTGCTCCAATCCAGGTGTTGTCAAAAATTCTGCACAACCTCATTGTCAGGAGAAAGAGGCACCCCGGCGCTGCCCTTCTCCTCATGCTGCACTCTGCGGGCTTTGAATGTGTAATTGTGGGCTCAGGAGTGTCGTTTGTTTTCTGTGTGGAGTACAGCAGAGGCAGCAGAGCGTATGACTATGAGTGAGAAGTGTATTTGTGGGAGGTCTGTTAAAGACTGGATAACTTAATGGAAATGCGCCACAAAGTATAATTGTCTGTATAATTGCAGATTCCTGAAATGCAGTTCTGAGCACGACATGAACTCCACGAGGTTAAATGCCAAGTGAATAACTGACACGGTAATATAGTTTGACTGAGCTCGTCCCCTTGCGTTACATAACATCACCTCCAGTGGTTAAGTTCAAGCCAATAGAAAGAAGCTATAAGAGAAATGTCCCCTTCCAAATAAATTGCATCAAATTTTTCCTCACTGGCTCTTTTCTTTCTGTCTCTGTTCTCCTCTTCTTCCTCTTTTCCTCATCTGTTCCCCCTTAGTCCTTTTTGCCTCACCCCTCTTTAACACCTCCCTCTCTTCTTTCCCCCGTCCTCCATATTTCTGTCTTTTTCTGTTTGTTTGCTTTTCTGCTTTCCCTTTTTCCACCAGTCTAGTTTGTTCTTGTTAACAGCCCCAACAGGAGAAGGATGTGCTCTACAGACTGGGGTCTACGGGGCCACAGCTGCCCAATAACACCCTGATTTATCAACCTCCTCGAGCCACCCTGCATAGAGATTCTGCTTTTGCTCTCTTGCGTCGGCTGTTACTTACAGCCGGCAAGGCAGGCTGTTTGTATTTCTGACTGAGCATCCTTAGGATGTGTCTTGTGTCTTGTGTAATGAAATGGCTCACCTTGTAATGTATCTAGCTTTCTCCCCAGTAGCTGAGGCCTGTTTTTGTATCTATCTCGCCTTTTTTCTCTCTACCAGGATACATTTACTTACTAGGGCTGCAGCTAACAATTATTTTGGTGGCCGACTAATCTATTTATTATTTTATCAATTAGTCACGATGTCTCCAGCTGGCTTCTTCTCTGATGACACATGGAGGAGCATGGGTTCACAATAACCGCACTTGTTGTTGTCATTCAAGATCTGTTGCATTTTTAATAACTATGACTAAATAAATCACTTTTTGGTTGCACACTAATGGATGAATGCGTCTAAAAAAATGCAAATCCATTTCAGGCTTGATCTTTTGGGCCCAATCTAAACTCTATTACAGAGTCACACGTAAATTTGATATCATATATTGAAGATAGGAGGTTTCCACCCGACAACAACGATATGCCCCAAACCACTACAAAACAGATAGGCTACAGCTATAACTCACTGATAACTAAGACATATATAACTTTTATCAGTATATAAATTTATTTAACTCGTGAACTTACCCGTCTGGCGTACATGCCACCATAGCTCTCGGGTGCTTACGTTTCAGGTGCTCTTGCCTGGCTGTAGTGCTGCCATGAAATGACAGCTGTGTTTGACAAAGTTTGCACGTCACATGTTTTGCAGTTTTGTTTTAAAGATGTTCCCACACTTGGGACGTTTTTTGGTATCGCTTTCCTGCTCTCCTCAACATGTTCCGCCATCATTCATATTCTTTTGCTGCTGCTTCTGCTTCTTCTTCTGTGGAACCTTCTTCTTCTTCTTCTGCGCCACACTGTGGTGTGCATTCTAGTAATGGTGCTAAAGAGATTTGCTCCGGCTCACATCTTTTTCTTTTTTTTTAAATGATAACAATAACAAATACGACGTGTCGACGCAATCGTTACAGCCCTATTACTGACATGAGGAGCGAAAGGGTGACTGGTGATCCTAGTTGATGTTTGTTTTATAAATCTCCACCACTGCCACTTGATAACAGAAGACAGTCTTTTTTTTCTCTGTTTCAGTGCATCTCTCCTTCACATGCTTGTTGATCTTCTTTTCACTGTATTTATCATGTTTCTCACATCTTCTCTGTCTTCTCCCTCTGTTAGTACACCATGTCCAGTTCCAGATGGAGACCAGATATTCACAGATCCAAAACAAAAAAAATTCCCAGTCATCGTGAATTTTAATGTTTCTCTCTCTCTCTCCCCTCCTCTTTTCCATTCTTCTGACTTCCCCTCTCTCTCCTTCCCAACCTCTCTCTGTGCTTCTAGTCCAATACCAGATGGAGATGATGCGTTCTCTGCGTCACGTCAACATTGACCATCTGCATGTGGGCTGGTACCAATCCACCTACTATGGCTCCTTTGTCAGCCGAGCGCTGCTCGACTCTCAGTTCAGCTACCAGCACGCCATCGAAGAGTCAGTTGTACTCATCTATGGTAAGTAGTACCACACATTTATCATTCATACCACTGTCAACAGTATGATAACCACATCCATTAAAAACTGTGTATTCTGTCAAGGGCAGCTACTCCAACATGTCCGTAGGTAGAGTCTGTCATATCATGTTACAGAAATTAGGGCACTTGTTTTATCTAGCAGCATTAAGTTTAAAATATAAACTTATGTTAACTAGGTTTTTCCATATCAAAGCATTAAACATAGAACTTGGTGGATTCACGAAAGATAATTCTGCTTGTGTTACACCCAACCACCCGACTTGGTTTAGCAAACTAACCCCTAGCTTATATTCTTAAATTATTAAGTATTTCTGTAGGTTTTAAAGGGACTCTCTGTAATAATTTGTAGCTATTTACATGTATTAATCACGTTTTTATTGGCCATTTATGAGTGGCTTAAACGTGACATGGTAATTGAGACCTTCTCCGTCTCTCGTTTCCCATACAAGTCTGTATACAATGATTTGTTTACCTTTTTTTAACGCTGCTGCACTGGATTTCTTTGTGAAATGACCGATTGGATTTTCCACGCCAGTCCAAAGGATGTGACTTAACACACGTTTTTCGAGTGCCCAGTCACAGTGCAATTCTCCGCCCTCCTAACAGAGAGCACTTATTTTAGCTCAGAAAAAGGGTCCACGACTGACCCTCAGCACAACACAAGATTTCAACAGCCTTTAACACCAAAAATATCTTTTTTTATCCTCACCTTTGTGTTACTTGTCACCTAAATTTTAAAACCAGTGCTTATTTAGTGTGTTTGAATGGCCATGATGAGTTCAACCATAGGGCAGCATAGGTACTGGTCAGACAGGCTTTTCTAATTCTTATCCAGTCTATGGCCCTCAAGCCCGGAGACTGTTTTTTTAACGATAAAGTTTTAAAAGAACAAAAACACAGAGAACACATCGACTGCTACGTTGTTTGCCTGTCACACAACCATTCAACTATTCCCAGGCGACTACCAATGACAGGTTCATGCTGCTGGAAAAGTGGTTCCAGAAGAGAAGGCCAGGACCAATTAAGACCTGCACAGTTGCTTTGTCTCAATTCAGGGTCTGCATCCTTCGAAGGACCCAGCCTTTGCGGTCTTCGAAGGCTAGTCCTTCGGACAGACATTGTTAACCACGTCAGCTGTTGTTAAATGGGACGGTCTAGCCTTTGAAGCATTTCCTGGTTGCGTCACCAGATCTTTTGCCCTTACATCAAGATTTCTGCCGCCCACGACAGTGACGATCTACGCCACGCGATGTCGCCATTTTCTCTCTTTCTTTCTTCTTTTTCGGGCAAGCAAAGAATCTTGGGATATGTGAGACCACGGAGGATAGGAGCCGTGCATGCTCCAATAACAGGGAAAAGAAGGCTGCATTTGGGGGAGCCTTCGGATTGGGACAGCCTTCGTGCGGCGTAGTGACATAATTGACCTTCAAATGCGGCCTCCGAAGGATGCAGACCCTGGATTGAGACACAGCAAATAGCTCCGCAAAATAAGGCTGCATTTACATGAAACAGTAGAGAGAAAAAAACATTACAATAGCACAAATGCTTGCTCAGGTTCAATACACCAGGTCAAAATTCGCTTTTACTTCACAGGCACTGAAAATGGTCCTGCTGCCAGGGAGTTGATTACAATCAATTATGGTTCATATTCTTTAAAGTTTGAGCCATGATTAAACACACGAGGCAAATTTAGACTAAATCACTACGTATCTAAGAATAGTACTACCACTAAGACTTCTTGTGATGTTCTTGTTGTTGACAGCACAGAAAGTCTAGGCAATAAACCAGTGTGACAGATGTAGGAAAAGTGTAGTTGAAGTTGGCAGCACAAAGGTTTTTTAAAAAAACTCGAAAATTAGAAACGTCTCAAGATAAATCTTGCAAGTGTCTACATTGACATCAAGTACATTTTAAAATAGAGCTGGAAGAATATCACAGAAGATCTGTAATACGCAAAGTCGTCTGAAGTTGACATTAATGTAATTTTATACAACACAAACTGCTATCAAACAGCAAGGTAGTAGGGTGCATTGGTGATGCAAGTTCACGTCAAACACTGCAAAAACCACGGGTTATGCCCTCCCAGAAGACCATCAATAGCTGTTGAAAAGGTGTGACACCACATCTAATGTGTCACAAGAACTCTTACAAGCAGCTCCTGAAAGGCCGTCGGAGGAGTGGAGGAGGCAGCCGCGAGCAGAGAACTGGGGAAATATGACAGGATTAACAAGGTAGCTGGTAGCCACTAACATGACACTCAGGGACTTCATGTGCTTGCACCTGCTTCACAGAAAAGAGCTTTAAGAGCTGCCCATAATTGCTGTACCACAAATGCCACCCCAGATGGTGAAGGCTTTCTTTCAAATGACAGCAAATTTAAAACCTGTCACTACAAAACTGTGTGTATTTAACTCTTCAGTGTCTAGATAAATGCAAATTCGCTGCTACATAACCACTCCAAGTGGTCACTGAGGTCTTAGGCAGTGCATTCATAGAGACAGTATATACACAAGTTGTATGGATAGCTGCACATTTAAATACATTGAAAAAGTACTAAGGGATTTCTGCGATAGTACAACTGTTTTTCTATGTGTACGCAGTGCTGAAATGTGACTCACAATGACACTCAGAACATATAATCAAATATAGATGTTGTCAAAATTCCAGAAAGCATCAAGATGGTGTTTTCTTGCCCACATTGCATGCTTCAGATTGTGCTGAGTGTGCCTCCTTCAGGTTTATGAACCGAAAAGTAAGTGTGTAATAAGTACAGCTAGTGTGTCACAGGAACTCTCCCAAGCTTCACTAACCTGAAATCACAATCTTTGATTAAAACAGCTCTGTGTTTATCCACTTATCCAAGTCAAGAGGCAACAACCAGAATTGTCCTTCTGAAAAATTATGAAAACAGCTTTTAATTCCATCAGTGTTGCACTGCTGCTGAGTATGAAGGACTCCTCCTGGCACTGTTCTGTCTCTCCAAAATCACTTCAAGGTTGTCATGTTCTTAGAACAAATCTATGATTGGCAAAGATTAATTTTAACCAGCTGACTTATGAACCCATGTGATCTAGTCCTACCAGCCAGCTGGCCACTCAGGCAGGCAGTCAGCCCTTTCTCATTCTAAACGAGTGCTCCTGTTAATGTCAGTCAATAATGCAGCGCTTAATGGATCAAAGCACCTCAAAGGAATTGACATTATCTCTGTTTAAAGTCAAAAGGAAAGAAAATTGATTCCTTTTTTTGTTCTCTTCGCCATTAGCCCAGTGGTCGATTTAGGCTACTGGCAGGTTAATAGCTTCCGTCAAATGACAACTTGAAATTTGAGTGGATTGTTACACCAATTGGTTTAATATGCTTGCCATGGAAGCAGTTTTCTAACATGAGATGACCAGTTGAAGAGGTTAAGATGGACAGGCATTGAGCTAACCTTTTTGCAGGTCCAGAGATAAGTGTTTTGGTAACAAAAGATTTAAAGGGACACGCCACCAAATTTACACATGACATTTAGTTTATTTGTCATGAGGAGTGCTATCATATGTAGCAGTGGGAGGCCTCTCCTGCATCACATGCTACCATGTTTTGTTATAATCTTTCATGAAACCACAGAAATTTGTGGAGCTTTAATACAAAAAGTACTTTGAAGTTTCGTTTTGCAACCTTGGTGTTGTAAGATGACAAAAAAAGGAACCCTTAAGCTTTTATCACTGAAGTATATCCCTTTTATATTACATGGGTCATAGTCGATATCTTCACACAGTCCTTTTTGACTGGGCTGTCTTTTCCAGAAGAACATAAAGTTCCTTCAATTTTGAAACCTTAAAACAGGTCCACAATAGGTCCTTGCTATCTTAAGCACTCTTTATCAACACATGGCCTGAAGTTCACTTTGTGCTATTTTGTTACTCACTTGATTTCATGGGGTTGGTGCTTACGTTGCAGACTGAGGACAAAAAGGAAACAGAACCCTTCTTTGTTCTCTATAATATATGAATATATATAAAATGTGTGCAACAAAAAACATTTGGGGTCATTACGATCTAAAGCTAGATCACGCAGGATTGTATTTTAGTTATGAAGCTTTCTGTGGATAAGCCATAGCTGTCTTGATCAAATGTGGCTGTCACCAACCAGTCTCAGTGGAGATTGGCCAGCATGAATTTAGATTGGCTGTGTCTTGTTTTTTGGATTGGCTGTGCTGAAGGCAAATGACTTGTCACAGTTGGCTGCTGGGATGGAAATAAGTCACACTAAGATTCTTGGTCGACTATAGTTTGGTGGCTGACAGCCTGTCCAGTCTGTGCCAATATTCTCTCTCTCTCTCTCTCTCTCTCTCTCTCTCTCTCTCTCTCTCTCTCTCTCTCTCTCTCTCTCTCTCTCTCTCTGTGTTTCCTGTCTCTGTCTGTCTCTCTCTCTCTGTATTAGTAGCATAAACAGTAAGTGCAAATAGATTTTGACTGGTCCATTTCTCAGAGTTGGTCTCGATACGTTAGCATTCTGTCTTTTTTTATGTTACTTTAACTTAATTCCTCAGCTTGCTGAATTGATGTAATGGACAGACCAGCAGCCCTTGTAGTCTCTGTATTAATTGTTTATAATATGTAAGATGGATAGAATGGGAATCGTATTAAGTGAAAGAATCGATCATGTAAGTGTTTTGATGGGGCGGTACTGTACAAACTTTTTTAGATCATTGACAAACAATTTATTCAGAGACTGAATACATTTTGTGATTTTCTCGTCACATACACTCTGTGTTACTTTGCGAGGAAGACATTTTGAGAGCTCGGCAGTAAGTTAACATACTTGAATCATTGGGCTAGGAAAAGTCAGTTGGAACAGTTGCCCACTGGATATGAATTGATACTTGCAGTGAGAACCTTGTTGACTGGAAAACTGTGGGAGGTAGAACCTGAAGGAAGTCTTTTCACAACTCAAGGCTCCTTTGAGCAAGGAACTTAACCCCTGACCTCTTCAGGTGATGCTCAAGAGGCCAGCAGTAGTTCACCACACTGAAAGATCCGATTATACATTATTGGTACAACTCCCACCCAAAATGTTCAGATACTATGTTACTGACTACATTAGATCAATCAAAGAAAACCCAGGAAGCCACTGGAGTCTTATCTTTTTTAGAAAGCTTAAACTAATGACGAAATCTGATTTTGAATTATAACATTCTGGAGTGGATACAAAGTGCATGCCAGGATTGTTGTTTGCCAATTTCTGAGAATATGATTTAAAGGGCTTTTTTTTTTAATCTACTCCCATTTCTCTTTTTTCATTTCAGACCCTATAAAGACAGCTCAAGGCTCCCTGTCTCTCAAGGCCTACCGGCTTACCCCCAAACTCATGGAGATCTGCAAAGAGAAAGATTTCACACCTGAGGGGTGAGTAGCTCACAGCAGAGTCACCTTATGGATAGATGTTATGATTGGATGCACACAGAAGTGTAGACGTTCACAAAGAGATATTGCGTTTTTATTTAAACACAAGGTCACAGTGCTTATGGGAATAAGTAATTAAAATGTTTGCATTTTCTCTCTTTTGCTTTCTCTCCCTGCTTATTCAGTGAATGCAAATATAGACTCATGCATCCACAGGGGAGGCATTTAGTAGCAGTTGGAGATTGATGCTGATGATTTATCAGTTCTCCCTTGCCTGTCAAACAAATGTACCATGTTTACGCTTTTCTGACCCCAAGGCTTTTCGTAATTGCCTTTAAATTGCAGCTAAAAATTAATGTAATGAGACCATTTTCCGGGTAGTTCAGGGTATTTCAAGTGCAGTAACTCACACATGCATAAACACACACATGCACTGGCAAATCCAGATAAAAATGAGGGAGTCCCAGAAGTATCAAATCGCTGTCCATTCAGAACCTTTTCAGATGTACATTTTTAAATTTGCTGACTGTTAATTTATTTGTAGTGAAAAAGGACAATCAAACTGCATCGTTTCAGTTCTCTTTCCCCGTTTCCTCTGTATTTCTCCACCTGTGTGTCTCTATTGCCCGCCACTCTGTTATTGACCCAGTGTGTTTGGCCCAGAGTCAGGATCCTTCTCATTTCTGCAGCTTTTCATTAGTTCCTGTGATTTATTACAGCTCCAATCTGTAGCTATCAGTGTTCCCAATAAAGCACATGATTGAAGGAGGGCAGCCCTGGGCAGGGAAGGACAATATCGCCACATAACAACAATCTTCTCACGATCCTGTTATTTTCAGAATAGACCAGAAATCTGAATATTATGTTTCTCTTTTTTTACATGGATGCTTCAAAACTTCAAAAGCGATTCACCCCCTCGCCACTACAATGTTCAGAAAAAGCAGCATCTTTCATGTTGTTATATTTGATGTTACACAAGCTTGAATATATTGTGCACCATTTTGAAATGAAAGGAAGGGATAGATGAGTGCTGAATAGAACCATCCCTTTGAACTGCCCTCCGAGTCTGCTCGGCTATGAAGGCAGTGGTCAATAGCCTCCACTTCAGCACACAATATGAAGCATCAAATTAGTCGCACGGTGGAGTCAACCTTTGGCTATGTCCGGCAGGGCCCGACTTGGAAAGAGCATGACATCCAGTGTGCCAGAGTCTAGTAGGTTTGAACAATTTGTTCTGCCTAAAATGTGGTGTCCTATTTCCTTCCAGACACCTTTTTGTATCACTCTGCAGGTGTTTGGAAAGGTCATATAAACGCAGGAAATACTTTAATGTACTGCAGATGGATAAGTGTGCCAATATCTATAACAAACATTATTTATATGATTATACATTGTTGTGATCTATAAGGTCCAGTTCTGCTGCCACAAAGTCTCCTCTTAAAGTTTGCCTGAGATGATGCTACTTGGAACACAGTACAACATTTATTTAAAATAACCTTATCAAAATGATATGATGATCCATTACCCAATTTATCACACAGACGATCATTATATAAACATCTCTGTTTCTGGTCTAGTGCACATGGTGGATTAATGTAGCGCGGGTATTGATCCCATAACAAGCAAGATGCGTCTAACAAGCCAACATTAGACGTATACAGACATTAGTTTGTAGCTCATGCACTGTGCACAAGTGACAGGCAGAACCAAGGGAGTCAGTCAATGCTATTGGATTTATGTGGGACATTAAGCAAAGTTTGAAGTTCCATTTTGTATTAACAGACCCATGTCAGAGCAAGTGAGAGAGAGCTGCAGCTTTTAGCTCCAGAGGAGCAAGAAGCGGTGGTTAAAAATCGGTCGACGCTTTGCACACTTATCAGCAGAGCCCATAAAAAAACATTTAGACTACGGAGTGTAACGATGCTCAATATGGACACATTGTATCACACCGTTTTGAGATATCAAAAGGCAACATGCATAACATTATTATTAATTTAGCTTTTATTCAGATGAGGTGCAATTTACAGTCGAGTACAATCCAAGTGGTAACAGTATGATGCTCCATTTGCAACTTCTCTTGTGAGCATATGCAAACAAGTAAAAAGGGGGATTATATCAAAAGTGGACCTCGGTGTATCTTTGCCCCTCAACAAAGCAGATGTTGAATGCGTGGAGAGTTAGTGGTAGAACAGCTGTAAACTGCATCCACTCTGGTTTCACTTAAACTGTTCAAAATGGCTGTGGATCAGCTCTGACATGGGCATGAGTTTTGTTTGTTACGGTTAATCACACTCCTTTTTATGTGCTGTGGCATGCATACAGTTTTTGCGCATAAAAACAAGCAAGCAGTCCCCTTAAAACCACTGACTGTCTCAGTTATACACTGGTAAAAGATAATGTTTCTTCTGGTTTTAGTTTAAATATATGGCTGTGTGTCCGAACAATGAAAAGAACAGTGAAGTAACAAGGGGCTGGGCAGTAGAGATGTTCCCATTTACTAGGTTCCTTCCCTGTACCGATTGTGATTGTGTGTATTGTCCAATGTTGAGTACCGATCTGATACCAGTGCGTCACTTGCTGTGAAGGGATATTGGCTACCTGTGCTGTATGAAAAACCTATTGAGTTGCATACCAGTGTGAGGGATGCTGCTATGAAGTACTGGGGTCTATTTTCTAATAAATAATTTAGTATCTGATCAGTGCATCTACTCTGTAATACTGCATTTTGCATCAGTGTTGGAGGCTTTTCCAATACTGGTATTGGTATCAGAGCAAACCTACTGGGCAATATGGTTGATGTCCATATTAATGGCATTTTAAAAAATCTGTATAAAGGAAAAATACAGGAACACTAATTTATTAATACAAACCATTGGCACAGAATACATATAAAAGAGATCCAGGCTGGTAAAATGATTACATTTAATAGTTATTGATGACAAATCTTGTGACTGTGATGACAAATTGTGACTTGATCTCTTCTCCTGTCTCTGTCCCTCCTTCCCTAGCTTGAAAAAGGCAAGCATTGGCTTCGAGAATATGTTCGAAGAGGTTCCCATCATCATCAAAAACTCCCATCTCATCAACGCACTGATGTGGGAGCTGGAGGACAAGTCCACGGTCGCAGACAAGCACGAACTGCTCAACCTCTCAAGCAGGTCAGACGTTAGCTCATGCAGCACATTTGCCAAGAAGGCCCAAGGCCAGACACCTTGGTTGTAAGAATTGTTAAGAGTGAATGCATACTATTTTTCAACAGTTTTTTTTCCTCTGGGGACCAACATTTACAAGATGTTTCTGCATGGAATGTGGGGGATAGTGAGTGATTATCGACTTCTATCCTCTATCTATATAAAAAAAACAAACCTTGACCTTCAGTCCTTCTATAAATGCTCTGACACTGAAGATGCAAGTGATCTACTAGATTTAAGTAGATTCTCTCTCAATTCTGTGTGTGGACACAGCGTTGTAGTCCCAGATTAAACTATTTATTTAGTTTTGGGGTATCAAGGCTCCTTTTGACAGAACCTTAAGACTAATCATCTTGAACTTCCAACGACCTGTGTAGGAGCTTAATGGTAGAAATTCCAATATTTCCTGCTGTGTAATTGCATTACAGCATCTTGTATCTTTGGGATTACTGCCTACATCATGATGTTTTGTAAACATATGAGCAAGATCCAACATGAAAAAATGCAGCTATAATAGGGTTTATTAACACACCTCAGCATCTGCCTCTGTGCAAAATCACACTATAATCAAACCAAGGAAAAACCTAAGGTTACTGATTGAAATTGTATCACTCCAAACCATCCAACACTAAGCAAAGTGTCACCTTAATTTGATTCATTTGCACACGGTTACCATAGTTACCTGCTAAGTAATACCGTCTACTTAGAATGTGTCTTACAAGCTTTAAAACCATGTCATGGTCTCGCTTTAAACCTGCCGGCTGCTTTCACAGACATGAGTTAAAGCTACTGCTAAATTAAAATTGATTTGACATTAGGGAACTCCTCTGCATTAATCTGTGTCTTCCACACTGTGCTTAGGTGTAACAAATCGGTATAAAGAATAAGAGGTTTATTGATGTATTCTGACTTGCGCTCACCCATCCTACGTGATTTTAGTTCAGATCTTAAACACTTTTTATGAAGACACGTTTGATTTGATACATTTATTACTATCACAAAAATCCAACGAAAAGACCAAATTTAACAATGAATTGATATTAATAACAAGAAGTGGGGGACATATTTGTTTATTACAATGAACACAGCCAGTGTGGCTGTTGCTGAAACACCAGCATAGAACAATAACGCCTACTGCATTTTTGATCTCTGTAAAGTAAATGCTCGCAGTTTCATTCTGTGTTTACCCCGCTTTGCCCTTTTTCATTAGCAGCTGAAATTATCATTAGAAATGTACAGAGTCCAGGTCTGTAGAGGAGGTTGAATGTGCAGCTGACAGCACTAATGAAGAAAGGGTCAGATTTGGTGGACCTGCAATGACATATAAGCTGTAAAACAAATACAACAATGAGCTGGATAGAATAACCTAACCTGACTGTGTTTGTTATAATGAAGGAACATGTCACCTAGTGCAACGCTAAGGCTCTTTTGTGCGGGTTTTGTCAGGTTTTAAAGGATAATGGGCTTCCGTTGCACATATGCATACAGCTATATGAGGCTGTGGCTCCACAGACAATGTTTGTTAGTGGAATCAAAGTGTTGGTTTTAGTCCTCTCAAGGAATTTTTTGGATAGTGATGAAAAGGTTAATAATATTACCAGCCTAATCCTTTTAAAATGTACTTTAACCTGCCAGATGGATGAGGGATACAGTATCAGGAGATCTCAAAATGTGTAGCTGTACCAGTCATGAAATGTTGTCCTGTGACAGAAAAACTTTGTTTGACCTGAGTTTGTATGAAAGGCACTTATTGCTTGGCTCAATTGTGTAACTTACACCAGAATTGCAGTCCACATTCCAGTCAATATTCTACTTCCTCAAGACATTGTTTGACCACTTATCTGATTTTAGGAAGTAGTCGGTTCACCTTGGGGTTATTATTGGATGTTTTGATTGCAATATTAAGTCCGAAATAATAAATGCCACATTAAAATGTCAGAACAAACTTATTCAGAAATGTCTCCAAGTCTTCCATCACTAATGAGCACAATGTGAACAAATACCACCCCACCATATCAACTCACAGCCTGGCTCCGTTAAGTCTCACATTCAGATCTCAGAGGCTCTCAGCATCAGTCTCGGGAGAATTTATCAGCAATCATTTATGGAGATAAACCACTGCAAGTAGAGCAACAGCTGTGAAGCTTCCCCTGGGCAGGTGTGAGAAATTAGCACAATAACGACTCAAAGTGCAGATTTGCACACTGTGCTGACTTACACACTGGAGTGTAGCACATCAAGAGTTGTTGTGATTCGTCTCATTTGTGTCCTGTGTCTCAAGAAAGTCATGAATTAAATCAAAGCTCGTGTATATACAGCGCAGAATGGCGTGTTCCTTGGCCAGGAAGCTCTGCACCAGCACAGTCATTTGCTAGAAAATTGTCAAATAGACTGAAGGATACCACACTTTTCTTGCATATTGTTCCATTTTCCAAATGATTACTCTGAAGTTGAGAAATAGCTTTTATGACCCAAAATGGGGGTAAAAGTAGCCCAGGCCCTCCCCATAGGTTTCCCGGCATGACTGCCGATGGGATGTCTGGCAGGATGAAATTGTTTCCTGAAGTTGTCAGTTTGCTGCAGCGCTGTCCTTGTATTGGAATGTAGCGTCCATCTCTCTACATCTTCGACTGACAGCCCCACCCTTTTTCTCCTCATTTCCACCCCTTCAAAAAAAGATAATGATAATGGGTTTTATTTAATGTTTTTCCTTTTGTCTCATTTTCCAATCTGCAGCCCCATTTGTCAATGTCATCTACGTCTAAGGCTGAGTAAATGCAGTTTCACTCCAGCAAACAGGGTTGTTCTTACCACAGATGATGATGTTGATCGTGGTGATGGATTGTGTGAATGTGAATTCATTTATGTAGCCTTGTTTCCAAAACAGCCTTGAAATGCCACGGTGCAATGCAATGTTGCAAAGCAGCCAGTGTTTACATCAGGCCACAAAGCCCTTTGTGTGTGGGCCATCTCACACTGTCTTCACAAAAAGTGTGTGTGTGTGTGTGTGTGTGTGTGTG
>CAEMYA010000161.1:752024-767766 GCA_903131615.1 Diplodus sargus
TTATAAATCCTCCTTACCTTATATTTACTTTTTGTTCTGTGTGATTGAGCAAGTCATCGGTTCATTACCTGCACTCTGTTTAACGTAATTGCCTTCTGGCATAGAAATGCCGGACAAAGGAAGGATATAGAAACATAGCTTTCAGCTCTACATGAATACCCTGATGATATGTATTCAATAAGGCGACTGAGTGCAGGGAGAACAGATGAGGCTAGGGAGAGCTGCAGCTGTAGGAGCAGTAAGGAATGTGAAGAGACCCAACTGGAAACAAAGGAGATGGTGACAGAAATGAAATGACCCTTGACAGATGAACTTCATCCAATGAGATTGACTTTGAGAGGAGATCATCAGTTATAGTTTATTCAGATCTTAAACCTCAATTTTTAAGCCCAAACTTAATGAAATAGAGTCTATTTTCTGTCTCATAAGACTGAGAATGTGCGTGAAACCCTTCATAACGCCTCCTGAAAATAGTATTTCATGCACACTTTTTTTACATTCTCATTAAGATAATACTACAAACTTTTGTTGGCACAATGTTAGATCTAGGCTATTTCCTGTCCTCTTTAAAACATATTGTTCTGCTGCAGAAGCAAGCCAGGGATCCATATTACGCCCCAGTCCATCAGTTAAAAAGGCTCCATCAGAGTAAAACACTCATTACAAGAATTCCAGTCATATCCTTGGCAGCTTTGTAACGGCTCCCCTCTGAACTTTCAATTTACTGATTGTCAGCCCATTTTTGCTCGCACATCAATACTGTTTTAGAGTTTGTCCTCTATTGTCCGGTGCAGGTATGAACACACAGGCCTCAGCAAACATACACATACATAGTATATGGGCTGCCATTGAACCTGACCTTAAAACAGAATCGGTGATGAGAGGAAATCCCTCAGTTGACTTTGATTTCTAATTCAGGATTGATCGAAAGGTTTGCTGACCTATCTGAGTAACTGACTAGTTGCTGTGTACCAGGTTGCATGCAATTTTTGGAAATGGTACCATGGTACATTGTGGTCAAAATTATAATAGTGGAGTAATAGTGTGTTTCCTTGCACATCATTTTTTTTATAAACTTAGAGTAACACAATTATCGAAAAACATTGATAAACTTGTCCGTAACTTCATTAGACTTTTAGAGATGTGTTCTCATTTCAGTTTTGCATGATCAAAGTAGTAAATACAGGCTAGGTCAGATATTTATTTAATCCTTACCAAGCTACTGCCAAATGCAACACATTTACAGTCAATTACAACGGTAATAATGAAATGCAAACAAATAACCAAATAAGGCAAAATTCTATTTTCTCTTGACACGTACATAAACAACAGATGTTTTCAAGGATCTCGGTCAGACTAAATGATTTCCATTGCATATGTTGCGAATGCACAACACAGAAATTAGCTACCATATTGCTCGATGAAATGGTTTTAAATGGGCTTTCATCAGCGAGAATCAATTTTGACGCAGTTGGGGGGGACACAGTGGGGATGTGTTATAGCGAGATTTGGTCCTGGGCCATCAGTTTTCATGTTCACAGCTCTGACACCACAGTGGAGGGTTGACATACTGATCACACAACAGTCCTCACAGGCAAACATGATGGGGGTGGAAATGGCTCAGCAGTCGAAACTGCGGGAAAGAAAAGCTACTGAAAAGCATACACAATCCACCCATGTTTTTATTTCAAACAGGGAAATCTGACCCAATTGCAGTATTCGTCCGCAATGCTTTGTTTGCCTAAAGTTCTGTGACACAAGGGCGGCAGAAAGTCATTTAAAGCTGATTAATCCATCACTTACATTAACACACACGCACACACACACACACACACACACACACACACACACCCCTCATGCAGGTGCCATGCCGTAATATGGACGATGCGTTCCAGATAGTCAAGCATGTGGGAAGAGCACTATAAATCATCATCAGCAGTGTTCATACAATTATCACCATGCATGTGGTTACATGAATTTACTCTCACTGTGCAAGCATGCTTCAGGGACTTCAACCTCATGTGTGTTTGCATGTAAATGTAATTAGTTGCCTTTTGTGAATTATGTAGTTCCATAGCAATTCCCTTTTTAATATTGTTTCTAATCAACCTCAGTACTAAAATACAACATGTGTTAAATTACAGAGGCACTCAGGCCCTTGTAAACTGTACACACATTGTTTCGAGCTGCATTCCGCTGAATTCTCATTGTAGCTGAAGCCTGTAGCAGCATCGTGACAAAGCATTCAAACATTTCCTGTGCTTTTGATGTCAGCACATGTTCCACTACACCTCACTCAAACAGCAGGAGACTAGAGTTTTAAAATACAAAACAAATTGGAATATTGTCAAGGCGAATGTGTTTGGCCCTGTCAATCCTGGTTACATTGGCGCTCGTTTCTCAGTGCTACCCAATCTTAGTTACCCTCCACATCAACGCAAGACTGGTATTCTTAATCAATAGTCTCTAGAGAAAGAAGTAGCAGCTGCGGAGATGGTTAGTGGCTTTTTAAAAAAAAACAAAAAAAAACAACACTTTGTAGAGACTCGGAAATAGAGGGTGGATAAATTATTTCTTGACAAGATGATTTCTTAGCAGGCAACAGAAGACAGCGAGTGCGAGGAGCCAGGAGAGAGAGCCGAATATTGATTTATTAAATGGCTAATTGAAAAATCTCACAGCAGAGAGGAAAGTAACTACAATCACCCAAAACACTCTTCCTCCACATAGTCACACGAACAATGAAACGCACAAAATAGTTACATCAGCGCAAGTGCACACACACAGCCAAAACATACACGGAGCTGGCAGTCCTTGCGGGTACAATTGTCATTTAAATAAACAGTCGGAATCTGTTTTCCCACAGTACGTGCTGCATTATGTAGCACCCAAACATTCATAAATGAAACAATGTAATTCCAGAGAGGAAAGCACAAGAGGGAGCTGACATGAAGTGGAACACTGCAGCCTTGTCAAGGTTGAACTTAAGGCAGCAGTGAGACATCCTGTTAAAAATGGGGCTCATGGGAGGAGAGAGAAGAGGAATACAAGTAGAGTTGTGTGTCGAGTGTTGTCAGCATGGCAGTGTTGGGGGAAAGATGAGGGCTGTGATACCAGAGGAGAGGGATGTAGCACAGGGACGAGAGGGACGGGTCCTGAGGTCTGAGCACTGTCAAACCACCGGAGAGACTTGCCATGTCAGATCTCTTTCAGGATACACAAGAGCAACATATCTAGTAGAATGTGAACTGAAGAAGATTAGGTCAGAATGGATGACAAACACAGACTGTTGAAATATGTGGATGTTGCGTTTTCTGAGTCCAATCTCAGGTCTCTGAAGGGACACGCTAAAGGATGGAATTGTGCGTTCATGTTGGTCGCTACTGGATGAGAGGAAGCATTTTTGACATTATCTGGTTTCAGAGTGGGTTTTCAGTATTTCTGCATATTAATGTTGAATCAGTAGAACGTGACATGATTTTGGTATTGGAAGGTTTTTCTCTGTTCGTAGTCCTAGTAGTATTGAAGAAATCACGTTTGTGCAGCCTATGGTCACTCTGCTACACTGTTCTTCACATTGGAAGAGACTGTTATTCATTTTATGCTGGATTTGCTCGTGATAAGGGAAGAGGTGGACCACTGAGAGTCCACTTCCATCTGATGGATCTTGATATTATCATTGCTAAGAATTCTGCCTACATTTATGCTTTGCCGTTACATACATTTAATCCCAGGTGCTAAGTTTTTTGAGGTGTCAATTCTAAAGTTGGGGGAAAGATCAATTAATTCATGTATCCCTCAATCATTATTGTGTACATACTCACACAGCTGACGCTCTCATGGAGTTGCTCTAATTGCATTTTGGCTCGCTGTAATTTTTGTGTACGTGTGTTTGCAAGGGTGAGTGCTGTAAAAAATTGTACATTGTGTGTCCAAAATTATAATTGTAAAATTATGTTTGAATGAAGTGAACATTACTGTAACCTGTTAAGTTGGGGGTGAAAGGGGAAAAAATGTACACAGCACCTGCTTCTGCTGCTGCAGTGCTGATGGCACTTCAAAAACTGTGTGAATGACGTACTGACATTTTTCTTCCAGCAACCACTTGGAGAAGAGCCTTCAGCTTCTGATGGACAGAGTGGATGACATGTGCCAAGACATTGTCAAATATAACACCTACAGCCGCAACCTGAGTAAGCAACAGCAGCAGAAGCACCAGGTAATACTCAACACACAGACACATACACAATAGCTCTCACGAAACTGAAGCACACACACCACCTCCAGACAGGATGAGCAAGCAGCAGAAACACCAGCTTACCAGAGCGCGCGCACACACACACACACACACACACACACACACACACACAGAGATGCACCTACAGCCACAAACTCAGCAGGAAAATAGCTGGTATATTTCTCTGAGCCACGTACACAACAATTGTAGCTATAATCACAGCAGGCAAGCAGCAGATGCACCAGGTAGCACAAACTCACAAACACTCTCACGAATACACAGAGACATATAGCACTCCAGCCTCACACATTAAAGTACATGCACCCACTGAGGACCACCAGCACTACAGTAAACAGCAAAGGTTAAAAATATATAAACATTTAGTAAAATCTGTATCTGTAGCATATTTATGTATAAAACTACACTCACTTTGATGCACATGGATATACTGTAGCTGTACTATTCCATTCACCACTGTAATGCTGCGTTCACACATGCAAAGTAGTCGTCAGCCTTTGTTTTAATTTTAATTTATGGACTATACTCTGCCACGTAGCCTAGTTAATTTCCTGTTGCATGATTTGTTTCCCTGAGCACAAATTGGCCTTGTTTGTTTCACCTGGTTGTCATCCACATTGTTTTGGCAGATATTTTGCCAAACTTCCCACAACATTCCTGTGTAGTGCCACTGAGTAACTTTTTTACGTCAGAGTTTCATTCACTATGAATAGCAGAGATTGCTGCTTCTCAATTCCCGTGTGTTACCGTAAGAATTTAATTTTATTTGCATGCGGCCTCTTGGTTGTCACTGTGGTAGTGCCAACACTCCAAAGGCCATCTGGCAAAAAAAAGTTAAGCTTCGCACAGCTTTTGACTGCAAGGCGTCGTAATCCGTTGGTGAATCAGAAATATGCAGGGACACATTCCTGGAAGACTTCTTTGTAACTTGTATTTCTAGTGTTTGCTATATTTCGGGAAAATTTCGAGGCAGAGTGCCGACATGATCACTTTCCAGAGTTTTTGAATCTTGTGAAGTGTTTTTTTCCCCCCTTTTTTTTCCCTTTTTGTTTTTCGACTCTCAGATCTGTTCCTCAAACCGGACTTCAAACTCAAGCCATACTCTCCCATTAACTGAAGCCTTTTTGTTGTTAACCATTTCATATGAACTGTAGAAGGCAGGGGGAAAGTCCTGTATTGCTTTATCCATTTCAGGCTCAGGTAGTTATTACAGGTCTGTTTCAGTTCTATAAAACTTGTAGTTTGTCATTTTCACCACTGCTTCTTTGTTAAAGCCATCAATTTATCCTTATGTGAAGAATTAGCATTGCCACTCAGGGAGAACTAATGTATGTGGACTCAAAGCTAGTTTAAGGAAATTAAGTCTTTCTTAATTGTAATGACTAAGTGGAAATCCTCTGTGCTCATTCTTTTTCTGTACCAGTGAAACACATCACAAACACAAACTTAATCTAAAAGCAGCAGCAGTCGCAGGCACACAGTCACACAGTCACACAGATCCTTTGTGTGCACAGACTTAAGACACACACACCTCCTACAAGCACGCTCTCAGCCGGAAGCCCCAAAAAGACCAGAACAAAACACACACAGGTGAAGAGTCAACCACGAACCATCTGCAGCTCCAGCCTCGGCCAGATCCATCACAAACAACCAGCAACAAACGCAAACACAATGGGTCACGCACTCGTACACACACACACATTACTCAGGAAAATGGAAGTGTAGAGGCCAGGATGACTCACTGATGCTCAGCGAGTGCATGTGTAAAAACTCACACCCACGTTCACACCACTGCATCATTTTGTCATTATTCTCTGCGAGTGCAAACAAGGAAATGTCTGAAGTATTAATGTTAAACCAGGCTGAGTCGCCATCTTCCCAGGCCGACAGCAGCCATGTTCACATGCACATTAGGCCGACTTTTCAACACACATGTATCTGTGACTACAGGTAGTTCGCTGTATGCGCTACAAGGCTTTCACAACCTGGGCTGCGAAGAAACACACACCCACGTAGCCACACACCTCCGGGCCAGTCACCCACACCGCAGCCATTACGATCCATCATCCTCCCCAACTGACCTTCTCATCATCGCAGCCCCCAAGCCCACCCCCTCACACACAAACACACACGCGCACTCATTTCATACACAATATCACACAGGCCACCCCTTTAATAGTGTCGACTTCTTTCATGTTTCACACAGTTCTCCACAATGAGCTAACGGCGCACACACAGAGACAAAGAAAGCGAGCCTCTATTACACCTTTCAGACATCTACAGTCCTTGCTCCATGTAATCTCGTGCCATTGACTCTGCTGCATCCCAGACAAATGGAACCTTATTAATCATCATAGAAAGTTGCAAAAGGCACCTTACTGAGAGAGCTCCATTTTTCATTTATAGCTCTCTGAATTTGGTAAATAGCAGGTTCCCAGGCACAATCTGTGGCCAAGTTAGTCTTTGTACCAGGAAATGTATGTCTCACTCCTGCTGATTTATTCAATTCAGTTCTTTTTCCACTCTTTTCCCATCCTCAGAAGCAGGCACCTCTTTGTAGAAGATTAGATATGGAGCAACGTGTTAATCTTATGAACCAAGGACTTGTGATTTATGCCTAATGATACAATTTGGCTTCCAGTAGATGATTCAGCAATATTTTCCAAGTCATTACTCCTGTGCCATATCATTATTAAAAACACATAAAAGGCAAGCCAAATCATGGCTGTAAGTGCATTTTTGTAGTGTTAGATGCTAAATAGATACAGAGCAATCATGAATCCTATGGCAACTGAGAAAAAGTTAATCAGTTCCAGCTTTATTGTTTTACAAAAACTCATATTTCACTGTATGAAGGTTCAAAGGTTCAAACCCGATCTGTGGAAAACCTGCTCAAACCTCACATGCATGAATTCATTTCATTTTTTTTATTTTTTTGAAGAGAGAGACAGGATCCAAAGGGAATTGGACCAGATCAGTCAACCCAAACAGACCCTGATGGAGAGAAAGAATACCAGCACACTCCACATGACGTCTCAATTTGTTCCAAAGAGCAGCAATGAAATAATAAAATAGGAATAACAATAATAATAATTTCATATCTGTATTTTAAAATCCAAACAGTTAATCATTTAATAGATTTATTTTTACATAGGGCACTAACTTCTTAAAATATTTTCTCACAATATTGTTGTACCACATGATTAAAGCTGTTACTAAGTACAGTACTAGGAGACTCTACCTGGCCCGTATAGATTGAGTATAATTTGGACCCAGTCTCCTTCTGGTCCCGCCTCTCGTCTTGATTAAGACGTCATTGAACAATTATTTAGTTGATTAGTTGATTATCGCTCAGTCTATAAAATGTCAGAGAGGGGTGAGAAACACTCTTTACAGTTTCTGAGGCTCCAAAGCGACGTTTTCAAATTGCTTCTTCATCTAATCATAAATAAAGAAAAGCAAATCCTCACATTAAAGAAGCTGGAACCAGCAGATGTTTGACCCTTTTGCTTGAAAAAACTTAATGACACAATGAATTAATTCTATTCTATCTGAATAGTTGTCAATTAATTTTCATTTTATCAGCTAATCAACAAATCACCTTATCATGGTTGCTCTCTAACTAGAGTAAGTTCTGGTCCAGGCACCAGAATGGGAATTTTTAACCATCACACTAAAGCCAAACACAGCATGTAGTGAGAAACACACACTATCCCCAGCATGAAGCGGGGTCGTTCCAGCAGCATGCGGCGGGGGTGCTTCTCTCTGCAGCAGCCCCTGGCAGGCTCGTGAAGGTAGAGGGTAAACTAAATTCAGCAAAGATACATAGAAATCCTGCTGCAGTCTGTAAAAGAACTGCAACATGGGACAGAATTATTTTCCACCAAGATGACGACCCCGTACATAAAGCCAAAGCGCCACAGGAGTCCGGACTTCAATCCATTTCCGACTTTGTGGTAGGACTTGAAGTCTGCTGTTCCCTCGCGGTCTCCATGCAACTTGACAGAGCCTGAGCCGTTTGTAGAGAAGAAATTGGGAAAAACGGCCTCGAAAAAGTGCCTGAATTACATTCTTAAAGGAGGTTGTACTTAATTTAGATCAGTTTGATTTCTTTTTTACTCTGATATTTACTTCCAGTGAGAGATGGTAAATACTTTTTGGGTGTTGTGTTTGTATACATGGAAGTTGGAGCACAAGTGCAAAACTGTTTTTGTTGGCTTGTTTGTAAAAATTTGCATACATTAGCATTTTGATTATGCACCGTTGTGCTGTGACACATTGGCAGGGAAAAATAAACTGGAGGAGTATCGACTCATTTGAACAAATAGTTTTGGTTTTTATTGTTTATTTCAGTGGATTCTGTCAGCTTCAGTCGCCCGTACAGGTGCGCTGTGGGATGTTTGGTTGAGAGCACTCGAGTTGCTCCTCTTTCCTCCCTTTCTGCCGCAACCCCCCCATTCCCCCGGTCTGTGTCAGTCTCTCCTCCATCTTTCCAAATTAACAAGGCTTTTAGGTTCTCCAGAGACCCAGCACCTCGCTGATATACTGACTGTCAGCCCTCTACAAATCACTCCATCCCTGTCAGCACTTATAACTCTGCCCTCTCCATCTGTCTCTCCCATCTCTTCTTTCATCCCCACATTCTTTTACATCTCACTTTATTCCTGTTGCTCTTTCCATTGCCTTATCTTTCTTCTTCCTTGTCCTCTTTTCCCCCCTCGTACTATCCTCTCCCATTGTGCTCTCTGCTCTGCTTACTATATTTCTCTCTTACTCTGCTATTTCCTGCTCCCGACTTTCTGACTTCACACCTTTTTTTATTCTCCCTTTTCTCCACTACCACTCTGTACTGTACCTCCTGTGTCTTTGACCTTCATCCCCCCATGCCTCCCCTCTCTTTTCATGTCCATTTTCTCTTTCGCCATCTATTCCCTTTCCACATCCTTCTCTCTCAATTATTCGGTTGTCCTGAGCCCACTCTCCCCTCACCCGTTCTTCTCTCTCTCTCTCTCCCTCCCCCCCAGTACCTCCAGAGGCGGCAGCAGGAGAACACCCAGCGGCAGAGCAGAGGAGAGCCCCCGCTGCCTGAGGAGGACATCACCAAAATGTTCAAGCCCCCCCAGCCTCCACCACGCATGGACACTCTGCTTATTGCAGGTACGCACTCAGCCTCCACACATGCACCACAGAGACCCCCCTCGCTCCAAACTCCATCAGCCGCCTCTGCTCCCCTCAGTGGAGCTCAGGTTCTGTTTTGTAATTATCTCCGCCATTATCTTGAAATTACATTAATTTAAAGTTTATTGACTCAATCTCCAACACGCACCGCCCTTTTCCCTGCCGTTTCACGCTGTTCAGCCCTCCCCCGCCTCCTGACAACATTTCTGATCCTTCCGTTTACTCTGCTCCCACTAATTTGATGTTTTGCTGTGCTGCTGTTTCCCCCCCCCCCCTCTCCCGCCTCCGCCTGTTTGTGTGCATGTCTCTGTACAAATGTATGTATGTATGTATGTATGTTTGTGTGGGTGTGTGTTTGTGTATCTGTGTGGGGGCTCATGGATGCATGTGGCTACCCTCCAACAGGGCAAGTTAACAACTACTGCCAGAACGTGAAGGAATTCACCTCTCAGAACCTCGGGAAGCTGTTCATGGCGGAGGCTCTCCAGGGCAACAACTAGAGGAGAGAAGCGAGGAAGAGTGCACGAAGGACGGAAAAATGAAAGGTGACAGAGATGCAGAACCCTCTTGGCTTCGACTGGAGAAAAAGTGGACCCTTTTTTGTTTTCTAAGAATTTATTCATTGTTTTTATCCCTAGCCCCATCTTGGATACACATTATCTTTGAAGATCATTTGATTTTTCGATCTAAATAAAAGTCTTGCATCCCGAAATCTTCTCTGAGTCTGTGTATGTTTTGACAGTTGAACTGTATTTTGCTTTTGATGGTAATTGCAACACATTTTTCTGTTTTGGTCCACACGAGTTGGGCTTAATATTAATATGCTAAAAATGGAGGTTGAAAACAATACAAAACAATTATGCAGTATAATGGTATTTAAACATAATTTTATTGCTGCATGCCTTTGGTCTTACATATCAATCATAAAACAGGTGCAACCATTATTAGTGGATTTGTTGAAGTGTTAGTTTGAGTGGTGAGAACGCTAGTTGAGCGTTAAATAAAATGAGTCGGCCCCCACCGTCTCACCGCACTAAATAGACTTTTGATTGTCTTTTTCTCTCCCTGAAGTGAAATTTTCTCGACACACCAGAATCTGCCTTTCCTCCACGCAGCTAGCAATTAGCACCTGTTTATTTTTAGGAACAAAATAACAGCGTCCCAACGGGGAGATTTGGCTTGAAAACAAAGATTTTTTTTTTTTGTTGTGGTTGAGTTTTCAAGACATTTTGAAGGGGGAACTGCAGGTGCGCCAAGTGACAGACTCTGAGGAACTGTCAGCTCCATTTGGTGGCATTCCTTATTTAGTGCTGTTGTGTCTATAATTGCCTAAAACTCATAAATTATTGGTAACGCAATTTTAGAGGAATGAACAACACGGGAATCAGTGTTTTTGGAGTCGTCGTGTTCCTGCTGATGATGAATGTGAGCCTCAGTTAAAGACTAACAGATTAGAGAGGAATTATACAAAGATGAGAGCTGGCATTGTCCGCCATACGCAGGTTTATTGTTAGACAGTCACATGAAGTGGGACGCACAATGAGGCATGATTGTCCTCTGTTTACCTTTTTTCAAAAACAGATATTCTTGTGTTCATCAGAGGTTTGATAAACACAGTGTTTCCACCTTTTCATTGTAATTGCTGTAATTGCCATCAGAAAAGTAAAGAAGCCGTCTAAGCTGTATTGTTGAATCCTTTTCAATAATTAATGGAGATATTTGAGTTCTGTTGGTGCCTGGCAAACAATAAGACGAGTCAACATGTTGACGCCGTGCTGACGTAGGAATCAGAATTGTCTTCGCGGCCTTCAGGATGTTTCTTTGCCCTACCTGCCTGTAAAAGTAATCACAATTCTTAATCCCATCTGCTTTCCCACTAATCAAACCTTTCGCAGTCCAGTTCATTTTTATTTATGGCTTCATCACTTTCATCCAATTGAATATAACATATATCTTCCTCAGCACAATCCACTCAGTATCAGTGCTGCGGTGCATCAACACGACTTCAGGCTGTAGCTGGCAGCTCTGCCACGGCGCCACTGACCTTAATGCTAACATCAGCGTGCTCACGCACTCGCTGTGACAAGTGACAATGCTAACGTGTTTCAGCAGGTATATTGTTGATCCTGTTAGCCATCCAAGTCCAGAGTGTTAGTGTGCTAACGTTTACTAACCAGCGCCAAACACGCCTGAGGCTGCCGGATGTGTCAGAAGATCAAGTAATTGTTCATGAAAGTAGTGGATAAATGAAAACGTTGACCTGGGGAACAGGAATGTCTCCACAAAGGTTCATGGCTATCCGTCTTGAGATTTTAAAATCTGGACCACAGCGGCGGATCTGCTGCACCACGAAGGGCCTGAATCGGATCGGATGGTGGGATATTCTCTGGAGAACACGAAGCATCTCTCATGCATATTCTGAGTTTTGTCTGTGCAATATCAGGTCAAATATGGACTTAATGTACTCCATGGGAACATACAGCACACTAAGACACCAGACACCATCTTATTTCTTCCATGCACACGGCCTAAACGTGACCTCGTTTCCACGGTATCTGGGATGACATGAACTCAAGATTCTAGCGGTGTGGAAGTCCCGCACCGGGAGCTGGATATTCTCCAAACATGAAATCTCTGACTCTTTGGATAACACGTTCAAAAATATATTAACATCATATCTTGGATTATTCAGGCACCAGGCGCCAGTGATGAAAGCCCACCTAAACCGTTCTGAAAAGTATAGAGTACACATTCTGTCCGCTCTTCTGTCGATACCTGCACACACTTTTTTCTTTTCTTTTTGTGTATTTATGACCAGAACTCACAAATAGCTTTTAAGCTCATAGTATTTGGTCCCTTCAGCTTCATGATGAAGCATATTTAGCTGACGTGGGAGTTTGCCTGTGGCATACATTTGCCCTCGCAGCGTTGGAACAAGTTGAACTGTGGCCCACAACAATGCTTCCGCAGCGATGCCCTTTTCACATTCCATGATACAACAACATGAGGCCCGGAGGGGAAATGCTGGCAGACCCGTCCCCTTCAGACCTGAGCAAAGTGTCATCTTAAAACAAACTTGTGCTGACAACTTGCAGTGTGATGCCGCGTCCGTCAGTAGCCTCTAAATCCTTGTGCACGAGGGCATCGAGCCTGTCATCAGCGTCCACTCCGCCCAACGGCAGCAAGCTGAGTGATGGCTCCTCCTGCTCCGTTTAATAAAGAAGCTGCCAGTGTGCGGTTCATTGTATAATAATTACGCTGCAGCTCCATCTCGTCGTGTGCTCCTTTGTGTTTTTTTCTTCCCCTCGACCTGTGGTTAAACAGCGTCGTCTAATTCAGCGGACGATGTTATTTAACTTGTCATCAGCGTCGCCTAGTCGAGTAATAACTTGTAATGCTCCTGCTTGTCATCAGCCCAATGTCATTAACAATAATTACAAGTCAACCAACATGATGAACGCTTATTGAAACAGAGACAGTCGAGCCGGAAATGATTTCTTCCCCCAAATCATAACATGTTTCCCTGACAGGCGGCCGGATGGGAAATATTAATTCACCGCAGAGGGCTCGGCTGATCTTTATTAATTACGGGATCTGCTGCTGTGATAGGTGCACCTGTGCCTGTGATTGATGAGTTGTATGATGGGAGACAGTGATTGGTGGCTTCTGCTTAAGCCGAATGTGTGTTGTTTGTAATTCTGAGGCGGCGCTGTGGGGTGACATTGCCCTTGAGGCCCGGCTGGGCCACAGCCTCTCCTGTCCCTAATCCCGGGATGCGTGAGGAATTACAAAACTTAAAAGTGGCCTCAACAGGACCGTGACGCGTTGTGCGAAGCCGCTGAGGCACAGCCCCGCCGCTGCAGAGTGCAAACACGGTGACAGAGGCTCGGATGGTATTTAAGGTGACAGTGTTTTTTGTTTGGAGTGGAGAGCAGTTTGGACTGAATCATGTAGTCACAGCGGGGCTCAAGGGCACTGGAGTGGAGGTGCGCGGGAGTCAAGCTGGTGTTTTGCTTCCACGTTATCCCACAGTCATATAAATCATGACATTAAGTACTGGCTGGCGTTCAGGAGAGGTAAAGGTGATAAATGATTTGCCTTTAATGATTTTAACGAAGAAATCACATAAGGGGAGCCACATTGTTTAGGTTCTGGAGGTACATTTCAAATGAAAAATCATTTTCGTGATTAACTCAAAGCTCCTGTTTGCACAAAAAGTTGATTTTTGAGTCTCAGCCCAAATTTGCAAATACTGACACTTTGGGATTATAGGTCCAGTTATTTAATTAGTCCCTTTTTAAACAATGAGGTGCAGTTTTAAGCACATATAAGGACATCGTATAACTTCTATGTTGGTCTATAATGAGATATCGTCATCAGACGCATGAACAAAACAGTGTGTTGTAAACCATCAACAGTTTCAACACGTGCAAATCCTTCAGAGGCCAGTTCAAAAATACTTCAGAGTACATCTATTTTTCACCCACTAGAAAGAAAAACTCCACACACAAACCATGGATATGCAAATGGTCCTCGTTTCAAGTTTGACTGCTGAACACATGTCTCCTCTTTCACTGAAGTTCTTTGTGTACGTGTGCTGAATGTTTAAGTTGCACCATCATACTTGCGTGAAGTTGCGCGTCGGGCCACGATTGGTCTCCAAAGTTGCGATGAGACAAAACCCTGCGAGCAGGCACACACATGTTGAAACACATCTTCCCCTCGCATTACTCACAAATGATTGATCAGGGGGCCATTTGTGTTTATTCACAATAACCTGCCAAGTGATTATACATTGTGTCTGTGTTTAAATTCAGTTGAGCCTTTCAGTGAACTCATGAGCACCCGACAACGGAGGTCACCTGCGTGGCTCGCTGCTGCGGTCATGTTGATAAATGGGAGTGAAGAACAGTCCACTGTTTTAATCCTGAACATCAACTCTCTGAGCTCTCCTCCTCCCACTTAACCATGATCATGGCTAGAAATTGTCCCATGACTCATTACAAAAATATTGATTTTGTCTGCAAATTGTCCAGATGCCTCTATAGAAGTATACAGTTTTGCTGCCAAATAATAAAAAAAAAGGTCCTGGTGTCTCCTTATAGTGATAACCAGTGGTTGCGTGCTTCCAAATGCTAGAGAAGCCACCTGGAACAGCGGTCTCTCAGCTGTCTTGCCCCCCCCCATCCTCACATGAAAGTCAGCTCATATACATGTAATCTGAGCGCTTTATCATTCTGCTCTGTGAAGCTCAAACATTCACGAGAAATCGCAGTCAGCAGAATGCAGTTTGAGTGGAAATAGCACCGCTTTTGCTTCCAGCCACATTGTCGCGTGCTATACATTCAGTGTTCAATGTTTATATTCTGCTTGAACTAGCTGAAGTGTTTCCCACTCGTTCAGCAAGTAATTATTACTTATGTGTGGGTTAGGTAACGGAAATGAAAGGGTTAGGGTTAGAGAGTATCCATCACGGCACACTGAGTGCTCTCTGTGTCAATGCGACAGAGAAATTGTGCTGAAACGCAGCACTCGTCCCTCCACATGTCCGGGCACTTCACCTTTTGTCCCCACTCGAGACGCCGATGTGGATTTTAGAAGTGCACTGTCTTTGCTTCATTGTCCTGCTCGTTTTGATATGTTAAACTGTTTGGAAGACAAGAAAAACACGGCGGCAGCTGCATCCGCGATCGCTTCTCCCACACAATCCCGCTCAATTGACCGTGAGACTGCTGTGAGTCGGCGAAAAAACGAGAACGACATCCTCAAATATTAGACCAAACGTTCTCGCCCGTGAACAGATGCCGGGCCTGTGGCCTGCCGTCGCAGCGCCTGTGATTAAAATTCCCACCTCCTCTCCCAAAGTGATTTCATTTGCCGTCCCAATTATTTTCCTATCACTTTCTGTGATGTCACTTTTCTCTTCAGCATGTGCAAAGATTGCCCTAAACTAGCCCGCGTGTTTGAACCGAGCCTGGGAACCGAATGAAGGCTTTTGGCTGTGTAAACAGCCGGCCGTTTTGTACGCTGCAATAGGAGGAAATACTTAATTAGGATTATGGGATTTGTCTCTGCACCTTCAGATTCCTGAGAAGCAGGCTGGTAGATGTCAGAGGGATATAAGTTTGGTCTCATTTAATCAGGGAGTGCGGCCTGCGCAGCCCTGACCCCGGCAGTAATTTATTACCGCTCAAACACAAACACAAGCTCCTTCAGTGTGCCTGCCGTCGCCCTGTCATTGGTGATAGAGAGAATCAGCTGGCTGAATATAATGAAACCAGTTATTTCCCTGTCAGCTCTGAATACTTT
>CAEMYA010000161.1:772627-790281 GCA_903131615.1 Diplodus sargus
GTTCTCTCAGCCCGTCCGTCCCACTATAACCAGTCCTCTCAGCCCGTCCGTCCGTCCCACTATAACCAGTCCTCTCAGTCTGTATGTCCCACTATAACCAGTCCTCTCAGCCTCAAAGTTTTCAGCCATTGTGAGTAAAAACAAGTTTGTCAGAAACACACACACAACAGTGAAGGTAAAAGTTCCTCAGCAATGCAGCAAACAGCACACAGTCTAAATCGACTCTGGAAGAGCAATTTAGCATTTTGCCAAACCCCTCATGCACCTGTTGGTCCCAAAACATATTGGGCGTGTTTGGTTTTGGTCACTAAGCATGCTCGCCAGGTGGTACATTAAATCAGTGAATGATTAAAGTGGTTGCGACCTTTTAAAAAAAAAAAAAAAAAAAATCATGCTGAGGTAAAAACCTCACTGTCAAACCTCGACTATTTTGTGAAAGTTTTGTTCATATTGTTACATGTCCATGCACATTTTTAGCAGACATCCTTGGCCTTTCTTGTAGTTATACTAAAATATATCTACTACTGATGTATATCATCTTCTGTTTGGTCGACATAAAGAGCTGAAGAATGTGTGGAGGGAGCTGAGGAGGACGATCGTGTGGGTAAAAACAGCTACAGGTGAAAGATGGCGGCTCAGTTGCAGCAGGATAGTCTAGTCGGGCCTCAAAACTCACTCACAGTCTTTGGGCCTGAAAGTGGGTGAATGATGTGTACTTTTTCCACATCCACAATCACAACCTCATCACATATGGGGACAGTACAGATAGCTGACCCAGGACTAGTGCAAGCGCAGCAGACCAGAGCTCTCCCCTCCTGTAACAGGCACAATCATGAAGTACTGGCTGTTTACTTGAATGACTGCGGCTGGGCTGACAATACAAACGCACTATATTAAAAAAAAGCCCTGAGCAGACTCTACCTGCTGAGGAGACTCGGGTCTTACAGAGTGCAGAGGGCATGCCAGAGGACCTTTTTTTTGACTCTGGTGTGACATAGAGCATCTTCTATGGACGGGTGTGATGTGGCAGCAGCATCTCGACCGCTGACAGGAAGAGGCTTGACAGACCGGTTAAGAAAGCCACCTCTGTTCTGGCATGTCCGCTCACTCCAGTGGAGGTGCAGGGAGAAAGGAGAATGATGGCTCGCTATACGATTGTCAAAAGGTTTTTCAGTTTTTCAACACATATTGATGCTAAATGTTTGTATTGTTTTCATTTCTCATTTTCTGCAGTGTCAATACACAGGGACCAGCTGCGCTTTTTTCACTCCGTCAAGTCAGGGTTATAAATCATTAGTGCATTGCGAGACTTACAGCCCACCGGGCCTTAACATCGAGGAGAACGTTGTTTGGGGTTTTTCTTTCAAAGATGTTTTTTTAGTACAACGTACAAGTACAATGTGTTCTACAAGTAGCATACTCCTTTCGGGAATAACTCCAAAGGTTGTGTGTTATATTACGGAGTGCATGGTGTTGGGAGAGAGAGAGACAGAGAGAGAAAGAGAGAGAAAAGAGCATGTGTGACGCAGACTATGACGTAGATAGAAATGTTAAAAGAGTGAACAAAGCAGTGCAGTGTGTGTAGAGTTTAGGCTGTTTTTCAGTGAGTAAATGCTACAACTCCTGCAGACCCAAGTTAAGTTCAGCGTCTGACCTGCTGATCAGAGTGATCTGAGTTAGCTCATGGATCTGCAAAGGAAAAATCTGGATACAGTTACAGAGGCGAAGCCCTGCTTAGTCCTGTGAAAGCTGTTCAGTGGCGCATGCAGCCAAAGAAGCTCACCTTCTGCATAGCCTCTGTTGGAGTAGCCCACAGGCAGTGCACACGAAAGACTCCTGCCAGTTGAGCATCTAGCTTCCAGTTTAGTCCTCTGCTAACTTGAACTGGAACAAAACAATTTGATGCTGCAGCTCTTCTAAATTCTGTTGCAAAAAAATGAAAAATAAAAGTAGTCCATCATTTTGATAATCTAGGCCTACAAGAAGTATTTTTAGGATGGTGTGTGTCATGTGATGTTGTGATTACATGGTTTGGCCTCTCTGTCAAACTGTCCCTGGGGCCTTGGGTTCGCCGTGGAGTTAGAGAAAAAGTCAACTGCTATTCTCATTTGAGTCACAAGCCCTCAATATTGTGTCAATTTCCCCCTCGCAGTAGTCAATATCAATATTTTTGTGGTGTTGCATAAAAGTTAGAAAGTCCAGCACTGTGACAACACTACTGAGCTATGGTCCCTGAGGGATACCATGTCCTCCTCTCAAACAGGACACACCGCTGCTTCACCCGTGGTGTGTGAGGGAGAGATACTGCAAGTCCTTGTTTCCTTAAATCGTTAATCTGTTTACTTATTTATACATTTTGCATTTTTACTGATGCTTCTTGCTGTTGTGCTGTGTCCCCCTTGCTGCTCTAACACTGCAAATTTCCCCACGCTGGGATTAATAAGGGATTATCATATTTTATCTGTTATTTTAGCATATTTATTTTGTTCACTCCTTTGGGGACTTTAACCATTGTCTGCGTTTTAATTCTGGTCTTGGTCTTATCCTGCAAACTTCAGATCTTTATCACTAAAAGCACACGTAGATATGTTGATGATGCTTCTATGCCTATCTGCTGCCATAATTCAAACATGCCTTTGGATTGGTTGTATGGAGTTTGAGGGAGAAAACGCAGCCCTGCAGTGTGTCTAATTCAGCTGGAATCTACTCAAAGAGAAAGCTGTCAATGACGATACCCCATTCACAGTGTAGATAATACTGCTGTGTCTATCAGTGGGGGGTGCCGTGCGATCCCAAGATCATATGAAAAGCTTTCATCCGTTTCAAGCCAAGCACTGTTCAATTATGTACATACTGTAAAAATTTGATCAACACCCCCTCCTTCATTCTCCATTCTTTTTTGTTTCTCCCTCGGCTTATCATCTATTTTGGACTGTCATCACGCTAAGTAACATGTGTCTTTATGTGCAACAACATGTACATTCACTCAATGGATGTCATTTTGATCTCTCCTCCGAAGCAATGAAATAAACACGCTGGGCTATTAACATTTCAAGTGCACCGATGTTGAGGAGGTGACATTTTTTGCTCACTTGACTGTTTCTAAATTTGTGTTTTAACACTTTTAATAAAGGTGCTGTCAGTGAGGCACACAGAGCAGCTGTCACTGACCTTGCAGCAGAACAAACTACCACATTATCTTCCAGCTGAGAAGACGGATTACTAACAAATGGAAACAATGAATAGAAACTCGCTTTTTGGAGATTTGTTGCAGTTTTCACCTTCAGCTTTGTTTTTCTTTCCCGTGCACGTTTTGATTATAACAAATGTGGATGCCTGGGCCCTGAACCTTGTCATTTGGCGTCCATTTATTTCCTTTGAGGGAAGCAGCAAGCCCACTGACATTCAATCACATTATTTTGGCACAGTGATTCGCTGCTTCCACCTGTGACCTGAACCACACATAACACAGTGCAGTGACGAGTGCTGTGTAAATCAAACCACCAGGACACATATTCACAGATTCCTAACTGAATATCATGGTGAGGCCCTGACCAGCAGCGGAGGCGATCTCATGCACAAACAAAGCAGGCGGCAGAACATCCAGGGCTGCTCTTTTACCCCCTTTCACAATTTTTTAAATACACTTTCTCCCAAGCCACCTGCAAGGTGACGCGACACCACTTGTATGCAGCTGCTGACCTGTTATTGCGGCAGTCTGATAAAGAGCAAGCTTAGAGCAGCCATAACAGGCCTTTGTAATGGCATGATGGCCTGCAGGTAAGTGATTTAGAGAAAATCAGGTTGATGCTCTCCAAACCCTCAGCCGGAGATGCACGAGGCCAAGGCCAGGAAGTTGTAAATTTTCTCCGAGTGTCAGCTTTTTCCACATCGCTTACCTTAAGCCCAGCTGGAATAAATTCTCACACATTTTTTAGAGCTGAAATTGGTCGTTGCTTGTGCATCTTTTCCCTCAAGGACCTCTAAAAAAGATTGTCTGAGGGTGCCGTTTGGAGGCTTGTCCCACTGTATTCGCCATGGCACCTGAGCCATAGATTGAGTAAAGAGAAATTTCTGAATCCTTCACCCAATTTAGAAGGAATTGGCTATGCTGCACAGGGCTGATTTGACATGGTCTGTGCACAAAAAGGGAGCATATCTGATGCGTTCAGGCTCACTGCAAGTGGACACCTAGCCTAGGTATATAAACAGGTACCACTGCGCACTCCCAGGCCAGTGTAAATTCCTCACATGCTGTCCACATGCTGTCAGTTTTTTTTAGCCAATTTGCCCTGTACCATTATTCAGATCCCATTTAACATTGTGTAATGTGGTAACATTTAAATGACAGACAATGACCTTGTAGAAACTCACACAAAGATAATTGGTACAGTGACTGATGAAGAGTGTTTGTTCAACGCCTGTAGTTATTATATCTAACATGAACTGCCAAAGAAACTCCTGGAAGTAATAGATGTACAGAGACAGGTGTAGGGATAATGGACACTTCATTAATATGAGTGTAATACTGTAGGCCTCTCATTGAAAAGGATGTCCTTGTATTGTGTACGTGACAGAATTTTAAGCTAAATCGAATTATGCAAGACACGCTGTGTGAGGTGGGCACTGAATTCCAATGAAGAGGTTCAAAAGCTTAAGAAAGAATTAAAGGACAGTAGGAAAAAAAAGCCTCAATTGCACCATTTTCTGTTCATGGCCCCCCTGTCTCCCATTATTTCAGATTTGAAAAGAGAAAATAGGCATGTTTTCTTACTGAAAGAGACCATACAGAGAGCGAGCAGAGTTAAGCTTCAGCTGCTCTGCGTGTTGTCAGTGCTCATCACATTTTGACGTGTGCCCTTCAAGCGTCAGATGTGGCCCTGACATGAAGGCCCGTGATCTCGGACTCCATATCCTGTTAACACAAATCGGACGGGAACAGATGACATCTCAGTCATAATATTGACTGAAGAAGATTGACAGTCTGGGTAGTCAGTGGTGTCATACATGATCAGAATATCCAGAGGAACCACACAACTGGTTGTGCATGTTTAAACCCCACTTTCTACAATTCATAAGACTGCCGCTCACTTATCAGACTAAGCCATTAAATATTAAATGACTGCCGAAATACATTTTACCAGCTGAGTTAATCAGGGTGCGAAACTCATGGATTGGTACTAAAAGTGCACTGTTAACTGCAAAAGTAAAAATACTTGTAGCTCTAAACCATAATGCTTGAGCAACAGCTGGACTTTGAGATTTCATAAAATGTACTTATTTTCCTCTTGGTTAATTACTTAGTTGCAGCCAGAGTAGCCTGTTAGCTTAGCATCCTGGAACCACATTAGAAAGTTAGCGTGGCTTTGTCCAAACATAATGAAATCCGTTCATAAGCACCTTTTTAAAAACATTTTCTTACACTTTCACCACTGTCATGCACTGTCATGGTCATTTCCTGTGAACAGAGGACCGAACACGGGACACTGTAGTCTTTCTTTATTCAAACACTTGCAAGTGGAAGCTTCAACCATCAACATGAAACGCGAAACACCTTCCTGTGGGTTTTCTTATGCACACAACATAACTTACCTGTAGTTCAGAAACACAAAAACAACTTTGTTCAGGAATAACTCCTTACCCCTGTCCATAATGGAACCAAGGTTACGCGTGCCAAAGAACATTGAATTCCTGACTGATGATTACCAAAAACGGTAAGTGGGTCGATTTACAGCGGTGGCCGAAACTGTTGAAGTGTACGTGCAACATGTGTACTGGACCTTCGTCATTCACTTGTAGTTTGGTAATGTTTAGGGAACAAAGATAATAAGTTAGGTTGAGCAAAACATTGTGTTTTGAGTAAGAAAAATGATATTACCTCTGTAACATCAGTTACAAACGTACCTACATTAGGTAAACAACCTCTGTTATGTATGTGATATAACTTAACTAAGTTAGTAAATTAAGAGAACTCATCGTTGACCTCTTGTTAGGTTGGTAAGCTGCTGTCTGTCTGTCCGTCTGTCCGTCTGTCTGTCCCTCTGTCCGTCTGTCCGTCTGTCTGTCGGAGCAGCTTCTGCTGTCTCCTCTCGGTGTGATAATTGTCTGCAGGTGTGCCAGAGTCAGGGAGGAGCCAGCAGCTGCACCTCATCTTCATAATCAAGACTTCTGCAGATACTCTGCTCAGCCCTCTCCACCCTGCCAGTCTGTCGCTGCTACTTCAGTCAGTGCAGCCATGTGCGAGCCATTTTACTATTCAGGGTTCTCCTTTTCCTGGTGTTTTTGCCGGCAAGTAACCTTGTTTTTCCATCTCCTCCGGCCCTGAGTTATCTCTTTCTGACGAGGTTAGCATGGAGCTGTTTTCAGTGAAAAAGCATTTGAAACCCAACCGACCAGCAGACGGGCACAGCAAAGACTAGCTGGTGAACATAATGGAGCATTTAGCAGCTAAGGGGATATGTATTTCTGTCTAGAGTTGGTAAAGATGAAACACAGGGGGAAATGAGAGTTAATAATGAATAATTATTTTGCACTGGATCTAATACAGAATACGAGCAAGCAGCAACTTGAAAGGTAAGAAAGCACTATGTCAGTGTTGCGCTCACAAATGGTTTCTGCTGTCTTCACATGGCCAAGAATAGCAGTTTTAACACACAGTTATATGTGACGGAGTTAGATAACCTTTACTTGCTGTAAGAAGAACTTGCACCTCTTGTTACTGTTAGTTGCGGAGATCACAGGAAGAGCCCTCTAAGCTTCTTGGCTGTGCACTTAATTGCTGCACTGGCTTCTTTAAAAGAGCTGATAATGGTCGTTTCTCATGTAAAGGTTATGCGTTTGTTGTTAATGGGCTGTAAGATTAAACAAATGCGGTGGTCAATCTTTGCCAGTGCCACGTTCTAAGGAGGTAAAGAAGTATTTTACTTTGAAATTATTATCGTCGTCTACACGATGTAAATACCTGCTTTAACAACTTCTTGCTCTGTCGATATGTCTGAAAAAAGTTCAGAGATCTACTGCGGTCAGTACAGTTTCGTCTGGTTAGCAGACACAGTTTGTTTATTCTGGAAGACGCTCACAAACCTTTTGCTTTTCTGGTTTGTTGGCTGTTTTCTGCCGCTCTGACTGTATCACGGAATCTGACACCTGGCTGAGAGATTCGACTTCAGCTGTCAATTGGCACCATGGTAGGTTATGATATGTTTTCCCTAAGGTTAGCTGCTTGCCAACAGTCAACAAAACAAAAAAAACCAACACCTTGAGCCAAGCAGCTTAAAAGTCCCTTTATTGTGCAGCGGGAAATTTTCCGGCGTAGGTGCAGGTGAAAACCCACAGTGTTTATCGACTGATATGAGTGATACTGATCTGAAAGTAGTTATTTCCTCTCCACTAGGCTGTCATTTGGCTGGCTGAGCGAATCCAGCCTGAGCCGCAGCCTATTCTTCCAGTGCCAGGCGGCGGGGTGATTAGTGCTGTGGCAGTCTGCGGTCGGCAGCTCAGTGCTGTTGCCTGATAAAGGGGTCAGGCTCGGCCACACACCCAACGCCGGCCTACCCTGCCACTTAGCGTCTGTTTCCTGTCGGGCCGCTCGCAGTGAACAACACCAGGTCTCTGTCCCACCTTTCTTCCCCCATAGCCAGGCTCTCCATTAAGCAGATCCCCTTTCGCCACTGTCATCTCTCTGCACTGCTGTAAGGACACCCGCTGATTAATCTAAGTCAAAATCACAGCCGGAAAGCCAACAATGCGGTCCGCCTGTAGCCAGACTCTCTTCATTGACCGCAGAGGGACAGGAAACCGCACAGAGGTGGGCAAGAGTTAGTTAATAGGATATTATATCGAACAGAAGTAGTTTAGAGCTGAGGGAGAAAATAACTTTTGGCGGTAACGGTGCAATTGCAGCAGCATGGGAGATAAAATGGATGTGATTCTCCCATCGAATAGCAGGTTTATTGTGTTGAGAACGGTCTTCTACAAAGGATTGAGATTGGAAAAAAGAGATGGGGTTTTTCATCTTTTTCGCAAGATGATGTACTGCACTGATATACTTTCTAATCAGATCCAGTGGTGTTTTAGAAGCCTTTTAACACCAAATCTCAAAATGAAATCCGCCTTAAAGAGAAATTCACAGGCAGATGTTGCTGTAAGTCCCAACGCTAACGGTTGCCGTGATGACTCACTGTTGCCTGTGTGGGAAATGCTGCGGTGCAAATGCAAGATTAAGGAAATCGGGGGTATCATTGTTTTATCATGGAAAATTTTACTTCTATGCATTAATATGATTTCAGTTTATGAAACAGACGGGGCAAAGGTGACGCACAGACAAAAGAACACAGAGAGGTCATGACTTATTGACTAGAGTTGCTTTTAAAAATGATTCCTTCGTGTGAGTTTCATAACACAAAGGGCCCTCGAACTGCACTTTGAAGCTCTGAATTCTTGAACCGTCCTAAAGGAAACGTCTTTAAGCAAACTCGTTAGAACATGCATGGGAAGTTCAACGCAGTTTGGCAAAATTAGCAATAATGGCATCCGCAGAGAATGTGCGGAAGTCATTGCAGCTCACCTTGAAGGCTCCTGGAGGGTCAGCAGTAGGATGCTTTTAATCTGTTAGTCCTCACATCTTCGGCGCCACAACCTTGCAGACACGGCCTGAATTTCATTATGCACATCTTACCTTTGACACAGCGGTGACAGTCGCTGTTAGTTCCCTTAAGAAGTTTTCTTTAGGCATCACTCAAAGCCGGCAGATCCATCAAGTTACGATGGAAAAATATTACTTTCTGCTCTCCGGTGAGATTCAACGCTCAGTCAGATGAATCTCTCTCCAGAATTCATCTCATTGTTTCATTTCCAATCACGGACACACGCACGTACGCACACACACACACACACGCAAAAGCTCTGTTCCATTAGTTTGGCTGACTTTTCAGATTGCATTGCTAAGCATTATCTGAGGCTGCCTCGTGGTTGTTGCTAATTGATGCTGCAGTCAGTTCATTATTTTAGTCCCCCTTGGCTGCTCTGATATCTGATTCATACAAACACCCCGCATTTAATCAGTGCGATCGCACAGCCATGGAAGCAAACATAAGAGGCTTTGACGAGGGTCTACGGCCATCGCATCATGCATGTATAGGCTTTCAATAATGTGTTAGGTGTACAAATGGCAACAAATGCTAAAAGTTATTATTGTATCACTGATGAAACGGAATTCCATAGATCTCGTTTCCTGATTTGCTATTTGCCATTCAAAGTGCAGTAGTTTATGAATAATGTCGACTCATGCGTGAACTATCCAATTAAAGGCTCAAAGACAGCATGAAATCTGCAGGTCACGTTTCAGATTATGATTAGAGTCATCAAATGTGCATGTTTTGTATAAAAGTATGCTGTGTGGATAGTTAATAGTTTGCACACAGGGGTAAATTTACAGCGGGGCCTCAGTTACTAATGCTCATTTTGCTGCTGTGAAAGATTCAAAGAATCCGATGGTCAGGCTGTCCTGACTTTCCCTCATTAGGCTGATAGATCAAGGACGGTTCATTGTTGGATTTCATTGCTGCTGTTCACACATGGTTTGTAGTGCTTGATGATATGCCGACAGTTCCACACCCACCCACCTCAATACCCAGATATTATCCTATTTGGGCTTTTACTAGCCAACATAAAGTGGAGTACCGAGGTGATTATTCAGAATTACGATGGTGGTGATAAATATTGGCCTTGCCCGCTAAAGAGGAGCAGCAGACGCCAGAAACAGCAGCTATTACAGAGCTGTAAATGAGGGAAATCCCTCAGCGGCAAGGGATGACACCAAAGAATGTCCAAAGCAACTATCATTTAGGCTTTGTGTTGTTACTCAGAATATCTGTCAGCTATCTAAGGGACATCAAGGATTACTTTCAGTGGCAGAAGGACTAAAATTACCTCATTGGAACGCATTATTCTGTGCATAGCTCCCACAAATGATGCATTTAAATGTCATGATCAACACGTAATAGACCTTATGCCACTGGCAAAAATTCTCTCAAGCAACAGAGACTGTATGCCTCTGATAAAAAGCAGACAATAAGAAAGACAATTAGGATGTGGAAAAGAAATTACCAACCTCATTGATGGGCCTGAATGGAGTCCCAGAGGAGGAAGAGGTAAAATGTAACGCTTCGACAAAAGGACATTAACACAGATCCCTTCATTACTTTGGGTATAATGACCCGCCCCTCCCCCACCCACACTCCATTCATGCAACCCGTCAAGAAAAATAATTTTCTTTCATTGGTTTAGTGGCAGTATAGTAAGTATAGTCTTCAAATACATCAATGCTATATTCAGACATCGTCAGAGGGAGAAAAGTAAGCTTAGATGTCGTTATTGTTAATTAATCCCTTGACATTATAAGAAGTTTCCAAGTTGAAATCAAATAAAAAATTCCTTTTCAACCCTTTCAGATCACTTCCCCCGGACATATTGTGTACTTTACAATATGTACAAAGGAAAAATCTATTTCTTTGTATTGTTATATCGAAATTGAATCATGTTTTCTCACTATATAACAAAACATGAAGCGTGCTTGCACAAGCTTGAATGAACCAATTTTAATAATATCCTGTCATCCACCCACCATCATCTTCTTCGTCTGTAATGTTTAGTGGCACATAGCCGACATTCACTTGTTTACTGGCTTGAAACAGTATGGCAGGCTGTGTCAGCGTGTCTTTGGGTGTTCGTGACCTTAAACCTTGTTCCATTTCTGATTCTCTGTCTCTGATGGATGCTGCCAGCAAGGTCACTTATGTCCTGGCTGCCTATATCCAGTTTCACTCACAAATAGAGCTCAGAAGCAAGATGCTCCTAAAGTGTTGATTTATCTGGACTTCCAACACCTGGAGCTGTTCACTTTTCATAAATCCAAATTAGGCTTCGTTATAGAAGTGTTTAGTAAGTGCAGATTCATGTGTTGTTAGGACTGGTTGCAGCACACAATCTGGTTACTAAATATCATGAACTAGGCCTATGCGGTGTATCTGTAGCCAACAGATCTTATAGATGAAACTTAACTTAACCAGACATCTGATTAGTGTGATATTTGGTAATGATGAAAGATTTTAAAATGAATTTCCCAATACAGCTTTGAGATTCAGTTTTCTGATAATTCTATATTTTATTACTTTTGACTGTATAGCGCTCCAGTACACGTTTCCTATATTGATTTATACGTGACAATGTATTGTAGCTTAAGTTTAGACATTTTTAGGTTTTACTAGTGCAACCCACTTTAGTCTGGTTTTGAATTTAGCTCGTAGCTACTACACTTAGACTAGTAATGGCTTTACAAAAAGCAGATGCAGGCTCTCCTGGACTCCAGTCAGTTTTATCCCGAAGGTAAAGACTGAATTTCAATAAGCACCTTAAAAAATATTCTTAAAGTTTTACCTTTTCATTTCAGTAAAGCACTGGAATCCAGGTTCAAGTCCATAACTAGCTTTTGGCTGCCTTTGCCCTTCAGTACTGACACAACGGAGAGTTTACATTTCAACAAACCCACCAAGTACCATATTGATCACCTTGAAGGCAAAATATTAGGGAGACATGAAGCAAAGTTTCTCATTACAGCGCTCGCTTCATTGGATGTAATTACCACAGACACTTGAAAAGTTGTGCAGCAATTAAGCCAAGTCGCATAACACGAGCTCTATTATCATACAGCATGGAGAGGTATCCATGTTGAGATACAGTGGAAACGATTACACTGCTGTGTCTTTTCTTCACATCGGCCACGTTCAGAACGAGCCGTGCCGGTGAGTAATTACCAAATGAGTAAGCTTAATGAGCAGAGGTGAGCACTTCAAATGTGAATCATGTCTTCACATGCTAATGATGTGGGAGTTCATTTCAATGATAAAGAGATGTATGTTCTTGAATCATGCTCTAGTTACGAAGGAGGAGATTTAAACTTTGAATAAAAAGCTAAGGCAGGCTGGTGTTCAAGCCAATCCAATATTTGAACTTGTTGTATGAATATTTGATCTGAAGAGAGTAGAAGTGACTGCTGTGTAGGCGGAAAGGCTGGCAAGATTATTGTTGTCACCAGAATCAAACTGCAAAGATGACACGCAGTCACTGATTGCATGATCAAGCTGATTTCTTATTCAGCTAACAGGGAAGTAAAAGAAGCAGCTATATTTCTGAGAATGTCCTGCCTTTAACAAGTTTAGTATTCTGATTTATCCGAGTTTACCTGAAGATACTTTCAAAGCTCGGTCTTTTCTTCTTTTTTTTTTCCTTTTGTGATAAGCCAGCTAACATGTTTGGCTGCAGTGTTGTGTCATAATCTTCTCGTACTAACCTTTCTCTCTCTTGCCAAGTCAGCCGAAGCTCAAAATCTCCACTGATAACCTGTTATAGCCTCGAAGTGCTGTGAAGCTGGATGGGTTTGTGCACAATCGCTCGTTGGTAACGCTTTGAAATTGTAGTGACAGCCACAAAAGGGATTTTTGGGTCCTTGAGGGCATTCTTGTTGTCAATAACTGTTTCGCCGTAGGAGTCGGTCCACGCGAACAACACGAGGATACCAAAAAAAAGAGAGTTGGATTTCAGCATTTGCATTTGTTCAAAAACTTCCAAAATTGACAACCCAGAGGCTGGGCTCATGTTTATTTTGGGCGAGACTTTAATGATGGAGAGAGGATGTAGAGATAGAGCAAGGTAGAGGACTGGAGTGCCCCCATGGTCCCAGACACAGATGGACGAGATGAGAGGGGAACACAAGCACAGCTGAGGCCTTGCAGCGTGGAGTTTTATAAGTCCTGGAATCAGCGATCCTGGCTCTGCTCTGATGACACTGGCTTTACCGCCACTCAGTCATTCACCGCTCTCGACAGGAACCCTGGGGACTCAACTCACCGAGCTCAGTTGCATCAAGATTAAAGCCACTTTTCCCCTCCAAGATCAAAAGTTTTCCTGGGCTATGCCAAACGTGTCTCCCGTGGAGTGACGATGGTACAATTTCATAAGTACAAAAATGACCAAAGCCATTAGGAAACGGGGAAGTGAAAGTCAACTCAAAGCACATCAAAATGATGTGCGTGTACTATTTAAGCTGAATTTATTTAGTATGCCCGCCATCTGTTTGGGCTTAAATGTTTTGGCTGCATTGAACCAAAGTTTGAATGATCACCTTTGACGTTTTACTGCTCCAAATGACCTTAATCATCGGAAGCCTAACATCAGAGCCTTTCATAAAGAGTGTAGCTTGTGGCAGATGGATTGGTTTGACCTATTATAACTGCCGTCCTTTATGGCATCCCTCAAGCCTCATGCATAAAAATCATGTTTGTCGGAACCTTACACGGGGACAATGAATTTAATCCTTTAATGGGAAAAGGAAGAATAAATGTATCCATTCAGGCATGAACTCTTGTTTGTCCAGCTTAAACTCTGGTTGTTATATGCTGTGTTGGATGAGCGTATCCACAAAATGTCTTGAATGGAAAATGTATAAATTGTCAAAAGTTATCTGTCTGGCTTCACACTTCCTGTGAGATGAGGCACAAAGCATACTCTACCTGAACTCTGCGGTGCACAGAGAGACCAGTCATCTTCCACCGGGGCTTCAGCAGCGAGGAAGAGAAAGCACACAATAGCATCATCCACTTCTGATCCATTTTGTGAGGGGAGAAGAATGAGAAAAGAAAATGAACACATTGCCGCAACCTCTGCCTCAACAATTGCAGCGGATGGAAAAAGAAGAAACAACCCAACAACAGTGAAAGTCCACTGCTGTGGCTTTGTGTGAGCTTTTGTGCATGTAGCGTTAATGGAAGGTGAACTAGGAAGTAGACTATATAGGAAGAAAATTTCACATGATCCAAGTGAAAAATCACGTATGGAAAAAAAACTCAAACATTTCGTTATGAATGTATGTAATCCACATGTGAAAATGTATATATTCAATTCATATCTGACATTTCCATATGGGGCAAAAACACAAATTAATGTGAAGATTATTATGATGCCATGATTATTTGCCATTATTGGAACGTGCTGGTTTTAGATCCAGGACAGTCCAAATAATCAGGACGGAGAAGGCTGCATAGAGTATTTCACAACACTAATCCTCTCTGCCTTCACCTCATCCGCTTCCTCTCCTGTCATAGTGGGAACTTTCAGGTAGGCAACGCAGAACAAAGTAACTCCACAGGCCAGAGCTGGTTTCCAAGGTAACAGCGAACGGGCCCCCTTTGGATCGAATGCCTAATTTCCACACCTGTACCCTTACCACGACTGCTGAGGCTACAGAATGTATATTTGAACGTACTTTAGGACTGCTTGTCCAAAGTGATCGCCAGTGGCAGAGGTGGCCACACCGTGGAGGCTGAAATACCAGAACAACAGAGCGACACCTCATTAGTGGTATCACGCTGATACCGATGCTGAGTTTTTCTCTCTTTGCCTCGGTCATCTCGCTGTGTGTTATGTCACCCTGTTCTTGTTCTTTTCTCTTTCTCACCACAGTCCTGGGTGTAGCTGTTTTGTTTTTCTTGTGCCCCTCACCTCCTCCTGTTGTCTCTTTCTCCCCGTATCACATTGTGATCTCTGATGCAAAGTGTCCTCAGGTGGCTCTTTTCGTCCGTGTCAGACTGTCAGTTTATGAAGCCCTCACAATCCCTGTGTATATAATTATCACACTCTCCTGGAGAATGATGAGTTATCTCACCCCAGCTGTTTTCACTTTCAGCGGTTGCCAAACTTAAGGTGGAGAACTGATCGATTCAATTGGCCTCTCGAACTTATTTAAGCCAGATAATTTGAGTTCTCCTGTTTCAAAAGCCCCTGTAAACTTAAAGCAACACGATTTCCAGAGAATTATATTTGGTTGTTGATGTTGTTGTTGGTTGTGTGAGATATTATTTATTTTTATCAATATTTTACTATCCTCAGAATACACACTTTTCATCCAGTAATGCAAAACATTTAGTTCCAGCTTCTCAAATGTGATGATTGCCAGTGTTCACTTGAAAATGTTAAAATAATTTTATTGAAGTGGTGTCAAGGTTTCAATTTCAATTCAATAAAAATAGCCCCATCTCAACCAACTACAACTGTAAAATGCTCCTTAAACATTAATGTATGAGCAATAATGATCTGATGATATAGTACATTATGGTCTAAGAGTCGCACACAGGGGCCGTTTTCCACATCGATTCGCTTTATTTTATCCAAAATTTTACCTAAGGGTATTTTTTAAATTTCCAGTGGAGGACCTTTTCTTGCTAATAGTATTTTTACTGTGTGGTGTAAGTGCTTCAGTAAAGGGTCATCCTCCATCACCGCCAACAAGAATACATTTCTCAGAGTTTTCCATTTTTTAGACTTCAGCCAAGCCTTCTGGTATTTTGGGACATTTTAATTTGAACTCTGTGGAGCGTTATTGTTTAACTCAGGTTGAATGACTGTCCTCCCATGGTCCGTCGACAAATAGTCTAATGGCATCGCGGACGTTGTAATTTGTGTGCATCGTAATGACTGTTGCCCCAGGCTATTTGCACAGTTTCCTAGGAAGCCCCGTGAAGGTCAGCGCAGCATCACAGCAGACGTTAAAGACAGACTTAATTGCTCGGACAATTGACAGTTGACACACACATGCACGCACGCTTGCATGCACAAAGCTAATATAAGAAAGCTACACGCTTGCCCACATGCCTGCATATTCAGGCATATAGGACATGGGATGTCTGACATGGTGATTGTATCTACCGCACATTGCTCCCCTTTCATCACACTGACAGGGAGCACATCAGCGGGTTGCTTTTATATTTTTTGTCAGGCAAATACAAAGGTTTTCCTCCCTCATAATGTATTAAAAAAGTAATTTTCATTTCTCTGACACGTTGGTAACAAGCTTTTAACAGTGTGAAGCATATTTGTTGTCTTGTTGTCTGTTAGCAGCATTGTTGAGGTGCTGCAATTTGTCTGTTATCTCCCTGAATATGAGTCAGTCAAAGTGATGTTACAGTCTGATAGATCACTCTACCCTACATCTTTCTGTTTAAACAGATGCATCTGAGGTCGTTGAAAATGTTGAGTGCGATAAATGTGCACTTCAGAACAAGGCTGCTCCGACTCTGTAATGCTCTTTAATCTTAGTGTACTCTGATGTTTAGAAGGCACTTCCTGACATCTTTCTGACATTTCATGATCGACACCACAAACAACCAGGCTACGGGACCCTTAATCAAGCAGCACATCTTCGACTTTCATATGGAAGAGCTCGGCTCAAAACTATCCTCATATGGTATTTTTGATAAATAGTCAAGCAGGCTAATTTAGATTAAGAACATAAAGATGAAATTAAGAACACAGAGGACAGAAGTCACATGTGGAAAATTAGCACAGTGATAATGATGAACTTTTTCCAGTTTAATTAACTGTGATCTAATCTTCATAGTCTGCATGCACTCCATGTCCTGTAGATGAGAAACGACGCACCCTCTCATCAATACTAATGCTGAAACATTGCTATATAGTGAACAAATTCTGGAATATTGAGAGAAATAAATACAAACACATCATCTTCAATATCATGTTATTTGTATAACCTAAACCAAGTGTACATTTGCAAGCAAGAGTTTAATGCCAAAAATCTGCAGAACGTTTTTGAAAGGCAACACTGCCGCAACTAGTTTCTAGTTTACACATCACAGCTGAAGTTAATTTAAGGCAACATTATGACTCTTTTTTACATTAAGTTGTCAATCACTTGTCACTACACTTCAGGGTACAAGTTTTGATCACTTAACATTGTTACGATTTGTAATGAGTTTTGTTTGTAGTCGGGGGGGTGGCATACTAGAAAAAAAGCCAATTTCTACTTAATGTTGCTTTGAAAAGTAACGGTAAAGGTTATGTTATGCTACAAAACAAGAAAAAAGAAGAACTCTTTTATACAATGTGGAGGTATGTGGAGTGTGACGTACCACTTGTGAGAAATGATTCATGATGGAATGACTCAGGAATCTGAACTTCCACGAAAACAAACTTTGAAAAAATGATGCATAAATAATCTAACACTCAAAAACTATGGGAGACTGTGATGCAGCACAAGACGGATCAGTTCATGTCCATCCTGTTACAGATTGCAGACTGCTTCCCGTAGTCTTACATGTTCCGTGGGCAGGTTTTGCTCGGCTTGTAAAGCAAACAGCAGCTTGCTGTTATTGGTCTTGATGAAACCCACAATCATCTGGCCTCATGGTAAATACCTTTTTCAAGCACCTTTTGCAATTTATCACACCTGTTAAAATTATTCTTACCGAGTCTTTTGAGCTTAATTGTCTCACATTTAATGGCTGCAATGCAAGTCATCACCAACACTGAACACTGTTTTACAGAAATAGAACTTAGGAGCACATCATGAGGCTCAGGAATGCCTCTAGACTTTCTCACACTGAATAGTTCCAAGAATAAAGGAAGCACAGCGTGTACTACATGTGCAACAGTAGAAGTCAGAAGAATGCACAAGATCTTCACTGCAGGCGTGCAAAAAAGGCTCTGTGATGTTCTAACTGTAGCTCTGAGCCAACACATAAATTATTTATATAAAAAAATAGAAATTATATATATATATATTTATATATATATATATATATATA
>CAEMYA010000161.1:799503-820265 GCA_903131615.1 Diplodus sargus
GGTAATTTATTTGTGGTAAGAGCTGCTCTGTAACCAGCTCTTACCACAAATAGAGACAAATACCACACTGCTCTCTCTTCAACTACAGTCTGACAAAAGCAAATGACAGAAAATCTGTAAAAGGCGTATAATTAATCCAGCCTCAGCTCCTTTCACACTCACACTCTGTGCCCTGAAGCTGTTTCTCCAAAACCATGCCCCCTTTTTTCAAAACTTGTTTTCTTCCACCTATTTGGCTGCATGATTCGTGGGTATTCTATCGTTGCTCATTTTCCCAAATAATTGTTACTTGTAATTCAGTTATTAAAATTCTGCCCAGTCTGTCCAATACTGTTGCTTCTTCTCTGAAGATGATCCTCAGTGGTCTGGTCGTCAGTAGCAACTGGGGCCACCTGAGTCTTAGCGGGCACCTCGGGTACCATCCAAAACGTACTGTAGTGTCATTCTGAGTGACACCATGATTAGAGTCTGGTCCCACCACAGCCGGTGACAAGCTTGGTTGCATCTCTTATGTGTAATGACTATCCTGTTTCTCTAGCTAATTGCTTTTCGCTAATGTGGAGCAACGGCTCTTATTGCTTTATCGTGAGAATGCTTTCTTATAATGTACAGGGCATTCATCAGACTCAGCCTGGGCCTGGGTGCACAGACATTTGTCCCATGAATGCTGATAAAAGGCTCTAAGTGAGAAAGGCTTGGACTGATTGTATATGCACGACCCGTAATGGTGAATTTACTGGGCCCACAGGGGAGTGCTGCTCCCTGTCTGTGTAATGCTTTGATCATTGCAAGACACCAGCAGCACTGGGCTTGTTCCCTACCTTTCACTCATCCTATTCCACAGGAATATATTAGCATATTGTGCTATTAAAGAGCTGTCGCCGGTAATCTCATGGCTTTTTGGTTAACAATGTCTTTAAACAAGTTTGTTTTTCTTTGGTTGCGCCGAGATATTGAGTGTCGGATGAAAGATTTGTCGGCTGCCGTTGTCGCTCTTAATGCCATAGCAGCTTACTGTCGTCAGGGCATTGTCGCGATATAGCACAGCATACAGGAGCTCAGTGAACAATAAAGACCTTGTGATATTTGGCATGACTTTTATTGCATTTCAACTTCTTGCAGCTAACTAAAGCTAGGCTGTAATTTACATGTGAAAGGTTAGGGTGCGCATACCCATACGCACAAACTTGCCATTCATGACAGGGGAACAATCACTGCCAGGATAATGATCCTCAATAATTCACATACCGCACGTAAGAAAAAAAATTCCATCTTCATGTTATTCGAAACTCATAAATATGTGAATTTCGCCAGCGTAAAATATTCCTCCGACTGCTTGGCCTGAAGCAATGTCAAGTATGATAGGCTTTGTTTGAGTGTAGAGGTGGTAGGTCAGCACGCGGTGACCAGGCATTAACTTATTATTCCTCAGGCTGTGTTTATATCAGGTCTGATCTTGTTAGTGTGTTTGAGACATTTGTGAGTTCTGGAAATTTTTTAAGCTGGGCCCACGACGTGGGTGCAGCAAGCATCAGTTGAGAGTTGTCGAATTGGATTACTAATGAGTCCCACTGCAACAGAATGTCCAGATGTCAACGGCGTAGCCATGAGATGTGGCCTGCGCCACTTGAAGGATATTGACCTAATGTCGTTTTCACACATGTGCTTTAAAAAGCTGGCCTCTGATTACATGCTAGATTTCACTGGATTTCATCACATCCTCTCAACTTATGCCTTTGTGCATGTGTCAAATAAATTATATTTCACAATGTCTCTCATCTCTGTCGCTCAGCCAGAATAATTTGACGCTCGGATGGCCAAACGTTGTTTGTAAGTCAATGTTTCAAGTGCTTTAAGTGAGAGAGTCAATTGCAAATTGGATGTAGTCTGAGTTTAATCAAATGCCTTAGTTCAGTGATGACACCGTCCCTGCTGTGAGCCCATCGTGCTCGCACAGAGGAGGCCACCAAAAATATTCATTGCCACACAGCTCGCTGCGTTCGCACTTGAGGACATTGCTGAATCATGCAATTATAGTTTGGATGAGGAATGTCGATAGCTGCCTCATACTTGGGCAGAGATGGCTAAGGTCATACCTGTAATCATGTGGGAGCAGCACAGTCCATTGACACAATGATGAGACTCCACAGACAGTCGGGCAGAATTGAGATAGTGGCTGATTGCTCCTTATTGAAAGATAGAGTCGTGCTGTCATGAACGCTGCTGTCACACCGATGGAGATATGCACCGGTAGCCACATGTTTGCTCAGGTCAGGGCCTGACACCCTGCCAGCAGGGCTTGTCTTGATGGGCCGGATGTATGAGGGCCACCGTAAACGGTCAACAGTCGGAAGCGGGACATCAACTGAGCAGTGTTTTTAGTGGAGGTGTGACTAATAAAAAATACAACTAATAAAGAATATTAAGGGTCCACCTTTGAATCTATTTACACAGGGTTTGTAAAATGTAAACTATGGCTTTATTAATGGTTAATCGATATTTAGTAGAGCTTTAAATATTAGCCATTAATAACAGGCTCACGAAGATCTGGAACAAAACCCATTCAATAACAACTTAATTAGTATTTCTCACTGAATATAACAACAACAATTTTTCTTTCTTTCTTGTTTTTGTTGGAAGAATAGGATTTTCTCAGCCTGGCAATCCATAATTTGTTCATATTAATGGCCTATGACAGATCGAAAAGCATCAGTTAATGATTTATTCACCATAAGTTACAACTTAAACTGTTTGAAAAGTTGAAGCTGTATGTTAGGGGAAATGTCTGTGTTGAAACATTACGGCGCTTCATTGTACCATTTATAAAGCTGTAAAGTCTTGGTCACACCAGCACTAAAGACAAATATTTTCATTCTCATTTTCTGACAGTGTCGACCTTTGAGGAAACTGGGAGTTCAAAATGGGGAAACCCTATCATAGCTCGTCAGCTGTGTCTGTTGTGCTTACCTGCAGGCACGTGCACACATAGGGTCCAAGGGGTACTTGAGCCCCTGCCCTTTTTGCATGTTTCTTTTAATGAATTAATAAATTCCTGTTGTGCATAGGGATGAAAAAAAAACGGTGGTATAAAAAAACGCCGCGGTTATCTAACATTCGCATGTCCTTGTAATACGGTGTTGTGTGTGTGTGTGTGTGTGTGTGTGTGTGTGTGTGTGTGTGTGTGTTGAGCCTAAAGCCGCTTCTCTGTCCGCTGTGGCTCCGCTCTGTATCTCACAGAGGGGTGAGACAGAGAGAGAGAGAGAAGCCGATGCCTCATCGAGAACTCCACCACGCACATAGATGAGACGTGACAGTGGAGCGACATGAACCTTTGTGAGTTATAAATCCATTAACATAACTTCCTTGTGGGGGCCAACAAGTCGCCTTCCACTTATTCAGATTTTGTGCTTGTTAAGCTAACTGCTAGTTAGTGAGAGTTAAGGTAAACATTGCTGTTCCTACTAGCATTCACAGTAGCAGTCACGGTAGTAATTTCTGGGTTTTGTCACATTTTTAGATGTGCAGCCTGTAATTTCTTGTTTGCACTTGCCCTCCCATGATTTTTTTTTTAATGCAAACTTTGTTAATGTGCAACCTTGGAAAAAATATCACATAACAGTTCAGAAGTCATGACTCGGTTTCAGGGAGTTGGGAAACTGGTCTAGCTTGTCCAGCTAATATAGGTCTCAGACTACGTTAGGTGTGTGCAGGGCCGTTTCTTGCTATATGCGGACTATGCGGGTGCATAGGGCCCCCCGCACCACTAGGAGCCGCCCTCAAGTTGCAAGTCCAGTCTCAATATCTGAGGATATCTGACCTGACGGAAAAGGTGTTAAAAGTACTCGGCACCTGGCCAGCTGATAAAAAGAAGAAACTTGATGAAGAAATAACACACACAGGATAATGGTAAGGTTTATTTTCTTGATGTGGGTGGAGGGGGAGCTAATGCCGAATCTTTAGCTAGCTTAAGTGTTTGCTTTAGGAAAGGGCTAAAATAAAATGTCGTATGTGAATGCCATCAGACTGATTGACTGAAGTGACACCCGTTTTGGTGTTACATTTGGGAGGGAGGGTGTGTTGTTAGGCAGATGTCTGTCATGTCTGCTGTATCTTCGTCCAGTGGAAGCTGCTGTTCCGTCATGGACCTCCTCTGCTCTTCAATATTTGCCACGTAACATTACTTAAGGATCATTTTAGTGTGTCCTCAGTTTATAGGTCTCTAATGTGAAGTGTGCTAAAAACAACACTAATACATATTGGGCCTCTTGTTAACTCTACTGAGTTAGTTGCATCTTTCTTTACCACATTAGAATATTTATTGTGACACTATAATTTGAACAAATTTGCCTACATTCCTACAGTTAAGTTATGTTTTTGATGTATTACTTTGTCAAATTAAAGTCAATTTAAAGTAAACTATACAACCGGTAGTTCTGCTCACAGAATATAGTTTAAGACCACATCATCAGTTAGGCATAAGTAGTCCACTTTGTAATACTCTGCGAAATATAGACAAACATATTCCTTCAGTATCACATAGTGCTCATCAGTCATTTATCTTTATTCATTACTCTAACAAGTACATTTTGTTGAAAACTGCTTAAAAGTGACAACCTTGAAATTGGGTGCATGCTTTAAAGGGACACAAAAAACAGATCATGAATTTCTGCATTAGTGCATAACATAAATCAATTATATTAGCATTTATTTTGCTTGGTAACCTGAGGAGTTTTGTCTTTGCAGAAGCAATTCTGAAACATTTTGGAGCCGCAGACCGCCTTCAGCACCAACTACGGACCAGGATCCATCCATCCATTGCCTGTAACCGCTTCATCCCTTTTATGGGGTCGCTGGGTTTTTTGCTGGAACCAATCCCAGCTGTCCCTGGGCGAGGGCAGGGTACTCCCTGGACAAGTCGCCAGCTCATCGCAGGGCCCTCACTGATGGCAGAGGCTGTCCTGCAACGTGCCAACTGCACATCAATTCGGGGGTTCAGCATCTTGCTCAAGGACACGTCGACATGCAGCTCAGCTCAGCCTGGAGCTGGGATTTGAACCAGCGACCTTCACTGGCCGACCTGCTCTACCTGCTGAGCTACAGATGGACCAGGATGTTTAAGCTTAAAAATGTTTTACAATTTAAAAAACACTGCATCAGTTTCATTTATTGACATATAGGGGATCCCCATTGTTTACCTTGTATTATCATTTTCCATCAGTTCCACTTGCTTTGTACTGACCCTCGTTACTGAAGCAGTCCGATGTGAAGTGGTTAGCGCACACATACAAGCTAAAAAAAGAAATGGCAATTGCATATCAGTCACAGCTACACAGGATACACAGCTAAGTAGTTAGCTTTCTATAAGTAATTTGTTTATTCATTTTACATTAATCTACATATTGTGTTATTAAGGCCTGAAAAAAATATGCACGCACACGCACTGCCCTTTTCTGACTTTGAGCCCCTGCCCCTCTATAATCATGTGCATGTCCCTGCTTACCTGACTGCTCCACAACAAATGAGACAAATGGTACAAACATCTTTTTTAGTACACTGTGTTAGCAGTTCCATTAGCCATTAACTCACAGCTAACTGAAAGGCAGCAAGCAATTAATGAGCTTGTTAGCTTGATATTGAATAAAAAATATGTGCCATACCAATATCTAATTGTCAGAGGAAAAGGGCAGGCAGAGTAGATGAATGAGTCCTCAAACCAGGAAACGAGTTATTTTTGGACATCCGGTTCCCTCATCGAAAGGTCAACAGGTTTTTAAATGAGTTTTTAGTTAATTGCCAGAAAAAGGTCTTAAGACAGGCTTATGAGATGTATTGATGTTAGGATGACTGACATAAAATGTGTCAGTAAATACCTCATGTTTGAATTAATAAGCGTTTACTTGCCTTAACAAAGGAGCATGTAGCTAAATGAGACTGCAGAGGTTGTCGGAGACATCTAAAGATCATCAAACGTCATCATGCTGAGCCCGGGACTAATCTACTCTGTAGTCCATCTTTACATCAAAGTAATGTAAATTCACTGTGCAACCAGGATTTAAAGCAGCCTTCTAGGGTCAAACTTTTCTGAAATCCTGCATGCAGTTAGCCAAGACAGCACACCGTCTTCCTCTGTCTTTATCTCTGGTTGGTCACTTCAGAGCTTCCACGATGAGCCGTGCACTCTGTCCCACCACCCATTGGCTGGTGGTGTGTAAGTCAGCTAAATGCCATTTGGCTGATAGAAAATTGCGCCCCAAGAGTCTCCTATCTCTTTGATATGGAGAAGAGCGAACTACACATGTACGGCTTATGATGAGAGTCAATGGGGAAACTCACTGGGTGGAAAATTAAGTCACTTTTAATTAACTATAGACAATGGAGAACATTTCTAATCTACTGTTTAATTGTAGATTATATTACTAACTAACTAAACCGTATTTACCTTGCTCAATAATTATGACTGCAACGTTGAACCGAATAGGACATTTTTTTTAAAGAGGTCATAATTCCAAAGCCTTTCTGTTGATAATGAGCCAAAAGGAAAAAAAAAGAAGAAAAAAAGAATCACCTTTAAAGAAGCTTTAATTCTACATTCTAGCGTCACACTGATTGTCGCATCCTAATACTTAATCACTCTTAATGAAACACCTTTGTTCATTAAGGCTGATGATGAGACCTGTTGCTCCCACGGCCTGTATACAACTTGCTCCAACAACATTCTATATGTGCTTCGCTCATATAGGACTCCAGCAGGAATTGATGTCAGCGCCTTGTTGTGTGAGCTGCTACCTGCTCGTTTGGAGCCTCTCATGTAGATGAATCATTAGAACTCACAGCGCTTCTCCGTCCACTTCACTCCAATTATTCTTAACAAGTGCTCACTCGGAGGTCATCATTATGCCAAACCGCCCCCCCACTTTGTGTCATTTCAAAAGCCACAGCGGTGTGGTGGAACATGATGTGCTTCTCTTCCTGCAACTTACTCTTTCCTTTTTCTCTCCACATGTACACATGTTGAGCCTGATTAGATGCCGTTAAAGACTGTTCAGCTAATAACCCAAGCTCCATTCCTCCAAAATGTTACTGTGTTTGCCTGTGTAAATCCGCAACTATTAAAGTGTTGCTTAATCTCGGTCTTCTATACCCCGAAGCAGCACATACAACGAGCTGAGAAAGACGAATGGTTAATTGCAAAAAAAAAAAAGGAAAAAAAAAGCATCCAGTGTTTGGCTTCTCCAGTTTTTGGGCTGCAGAGGCGCACACGGTGCTGGCACCCAGAATCTCTCATGTAAATGAGAGCCATTAAAGCAATGAAAAGACATTTGGCTGCATTATTCTAATTAGACTGTCAGATGAGCTCCATTATATATTTTGAAAAATCGCAAAACGAATTGTTTTTTCGCAGATAAACTGTGGCCTATATTATCAAGTCAGTGAAAACATCATTGTTTACCTTTTCTCTGGGGTTGCAGAAAGCGCTGAGCTTCATTAATTCAGAACTTCAGCGTATTTGTATTAGTACAAAAAATAGGCGCAATAAGAGGGAGCGACTCATCAGAATATTGTTAGCGGAATGTGCCTCAGTAATGGTGGATTGGTTCCATTTATTAGCTTATTAGTGTGTGCGCGTTGCCTCACCAGTCTAAACATCAAAGTCCCACAGCTACTGCCATTCAGGTGACAAAAAAAAATTTCAGGCATGAAGTGTTTTGTTCGACGAGATAGCTTGCCATGTGAGCACAGGCAGGGAGATGTATTAAAGGATTGCCAGAAGCGCGTTCCCTCTCGTAATGATCCCCTCCCAAAATCACTGCTGCAGTTATTTCAGAAAAGACCTCGTTTTTTATACCTACTCGAATCAAAGTGATCCACGGTAAACTACGGCAGGTGCTGGAGGCTTCCAACAACCTAATTGTGCCTTTTTAAAATTTTAAATTGGCTCTTATTTGTTACACAGTTGTAGCAACATGTTTGTCTGCCCATCGGAAACTGCTGCACTACTTAAGAGCTTTAGCAGCCAAGCAGCAGTGAAATTGCTTAAATTTACATCAAGTACTGCCTGCTTGTCTGCCGTTTTACTTCATCAGAATGCCGTCATGTTCCGTGTTGCTCGGGCGCCTATGCGAAGCCTTCATCTATCCTGCTAAACTATACTGAGCAAAAGGTATGTTCGGCTCAACTGCCTGAGACTAACGAGCATATTTGAGCTGCTGTTGTTTCATGCAGAAGACGGTCCTCTTTTGATCTGAGCAATAATCTGTCTCTCGGAGTCTCCGAGCTATTTACAGAGGAGATTTATTTCACTGATTCTCTGTGTACAATGAAGCATCTGCTCCTGCCAGCTCAGGTAGAGAGGGGCTGTTTCAGACAGCGGTTCACTGAATATGTGCTAGTTTCTCTCGAACACACAGAGGGAAAGAAAAAAATAAAGCTATTAATAGTCCTCTGAGTGTCCTCTGCGTGCTGCTAGATGTGTGTAACGCTCCTATCAACCAGTCGAAGTGGGAGGAAAATGTCCATTTATGAGCATAACCCTCCTCCATTCTTGTCAGTGCCGCAGTAAAAAATGTAACGGGAGGAAACTTCTGTCCATTATCTGTCAACGGTGGACACAAAGTGTTATCACCTGCTCCACTGTGGCTTCAAATGAAATCAAAAAAGGAGCACTGAGTGAAATTTTCCACTGGATTTGTCTTTTGCTTTTTATCTCCCAGCTCAAAGGTGGATTACGGCCCTGAGCGGTGTCTGCCAGGCCTTGAGGTATTCCCAGGCAGGTACAGTAGAGGTCAAGGTGCGAGGGCAATGCCGCGAGAACAGCTTGAAATTCCGATGGTGCTTCTTCTCCCACAGGCTGCCTCTCACTTCCCCACTTTTCTGCCGCTCTACTGTTTCTCTCCTGTGCACATTTCCTGTCTGTCCTTCATCTCTCACTCCCATTTCTCTTTAACACCTCTTTCAACTTTTTTTCTTTCTTCTCTCAATGCATTCTCCTTGGCTCTCTTTGTGTAGGTGTAGGAGTCAGTGCAGCATCTTGTTTTTGTAGTGAACATTTGTATTAAAATGCCCTTATATACACACATGCAAACATGGGGGCACATGAAACAACAGGAGGCTTTTTTCCAATCTGCATGCCGCTTTCCATCCTTGACTCATATTCAAAGAAGTAACTGTTATTATCTTTTTAATTCGGCGTATCTGGGAGGTCTGTTTCCCCTTGCTCTCATAAGCTGATGAAAGCATTTCAACATTTTAGCATCAAAGTTATTGCCAGGATTTAAGTAGTCATGAGTCCAATTCCCTCAGTGCAAATAGACACAAGAAAAATCGTCAAATTTAATCTATTGCACATTATATTCACTCATGAAACTGTGTGACATGTCTGTAATTATAAAACATAAGCTCATTAGGTACCATACTGTGGACATCAGTGACCTCACAGGACGCTATGGCCTTGTTAAGGATGTGCCGCAGTTATTATATCAGGAGAATCCCTGAAGATGTATCACCAGATTTCCGAGAGAGAGAGACAATAGGTCTTGTCACATATTGCTTGGTACAATCTTTAAACTATTACCAAGCATCCATAACTGTTTCCAGTTTCACATTCTATTCTATCAGTTGTTTTATCTGTTTGACTGGATCTGATACATCCCATTAATTCCAATAGTTTGTGAGGTTAATAATGTCACAATCTAAATAAATTCTCTGACTCCTGATTCAGATATAATGATAACATTTTAATTTCGGGACAATTCAATCAATCAAGACAGCATTAGATAATTAGTAACACAAGAAGGTAGAATATATATATATATATATATATATATATATATATATATATATATATATATATATATAGATATATAAATATATGTATATGTATATATATATATATATCCTGTGAGTGTGTTTGCCTCTGTGTGTGGGAGTCAAACTGAGTGTTTGTTTGCTCACAAACATCCTTGGTGCTTACGGTATCTGTCCTGAGAATTTCTCCTAGTAGCACATTCAGTAAGTGCTGCTGCTGCTGCTGCTGCTGCTGCTGCTGCTGACAAATTCCTCCTGTATACACCTATGATCATTGTGTGCATGGACAGCATTGACTGAACAAATTGCAGCTTGCAGGTCTCCATCAAACCCATTCTCCCAGTATCCTGAAGCGTGTCAGGTGGAGGGGAGCCATGACAAAGGATTAAGTGGAGTCAATATCAATTTTAAATGGCTATGGCTAAGAAAATCTGATTACTGAACCATGAAGATTCTTCTGATGCTCCTAACAGGCCATTATATACTAATCCTAAGGTATTGAAATGTACAGTGATATAGATCAGAGTATAATTTCATGTCGAGTAATTTGTGATTATCAGACATGCACAGTGCTGGCTGAGTAAATGCCATTGTTCTGCATTCAGTCGATTTTAGACTCCACCTTTACAACAGTACACAACACAGTTTTCATTGTGAAACATTCAAACGGAATGGAAATGGAATTTTATCAAATATGTGATTATGTAAAGTATTACAAACTCTAATTACTCTTAAATAAACTCATAATAGTCAAATATTGATCTAAAAGCCACGAAAAGCTGTATCATGATGACACTATATTCATGCCTACAGGCAGCTGGTCTGCAGAGAGAAAGTGAATGCACATATATTATTGGTACTGCTGGCTGAAAGTGTGTGCCAAAGAAGCAAAACTTTGTTAGTGTATGTGCAAGGTGAGAAGCTATCATTAGAATCAACATGACTCCCTTCCTGGCAATCGAAGTTGTGTTTTGAAGTAGTCTTGGGAACCTTTCCTTCTGATTTTCAAACGTTCTTTGGCAAATTACATGATGACATTTTTAATGATTTGCCTTAATACAATCTAGCGCTACAGCCCTACCCTGCCTGCTACCTTTTTATGTTGAAATTGTGTTTCATCTTTTCAAACCACAGCCTGCCTAATAACTGCGCCATAAGATGCCGGCTGTGCAATGACTTACATGAGTTGCTCGGCTGGAAGAGACCAATTATGATGTGCTCTTCCGGCCACTCTGAGCCTACATGTGAGGAAAATACAGATTGTGCACAAACATCGGGCACGTGTGTGGATGAGGAGCTCGCTGCAGCAGTGCTCACCTTAGCTTTGTGCCAATGCATATTTGATATTGGAGTGTAAAGCAACACTGCTACTTTGCTATTCAAATCTTTACAGGTTAATTATGGTGGCCATATCAACAGTGAGCTAATACAAGCTTTATCTAAAGTTTGAAATCTAATGCAAGAGTAACTGCTGTGAAACAAACAGTATTGCAACAACAATGACTATATGTACGCAAGCCGCCTGCACATGGTTTAACTCAGGAAACACCAGATTAAACGAACAAAGCTCAGACTGATTCTGAAAGCACAGTTAAGATGCCTGGCACAGGGTGATACTAAATGTAAATCTGTGCTTTTGGCTTTTACCAACTGTGCAAATTCTTCTTACATTTTGATATCAACAAAAAACAAAGCAGGTCTACTGTAGCTTTTGTTCTCCGTACCTGGAAGTCATTTCCATCACCGGTATTTGAACTAATGTCAATGAAATAATGAGGAAGCTCCAATATTTGATGCTTCTGCAGGCGAGCTATTTCCTTGAGTGACAGTCACCACGAGTGGACATTATTGTAAATAATAAACTGGTTTGTTCAAGCAAATCAGGGTGCGGATGCACAGCTAAACCTGCTATATAACTGTGTTCCTTCATACATTCAACCAGTATTATAGGTTCAACCTTCAGCTATTAAATATTCATATACTTGACGTACTGTGAGGCACTTTGGAGAAAATACTCAAAGAGTGAATGTAGTGCGAGGGAGGTCTCCAAAATTAATTATCATAATTCTTCGGTCAAATTAAGTTTGTTCATTAAGATTTCCCTCTCAAAGACCCAACATTTTCATTTAAAACCAGTAAATTAAAACAGCAGTTGGATATGAAAATGATGCCTGTAGCACTCAGAGAAAACATGGAAAAACCTCACCAGGAAGAAAAGTTATCTAAAATGAGTCAAAGAAAGGGATCCTGCTTTAGGGAGGACAGGTATGTTGAAAGTCGGCAAGGATGAAATGTTTTTCACAAAGCGCAGCACAGAGAGAACACACAGAGCAAGAAGACGTCCACTACGGTCAGCACTGGCACTAACACAGTGTTTCCTATACTTTATCTTTTACAAGACTCTCCCAGATAGATAAAATCAGAATTCAAACTTTTCCAATCAAGATGCGCGATTGTCATTTCATAATGCACACAGGCAAGCGAACAATCACGGTCAAACTTGGTCTAATTTCAGTTTAATGCGGGTTGATTTATTCACAATGTCAACTCGCACAGTAACATTCCACCTTAAAAGCTGTTGTTGGTAGCTGCCGAAGTTATGCCCAGTGTTTCCGATACATATATATGAATGGAGTCATGTGACAGACAGATTTAAAATCATGCACACTGTTATAAATGTAGCTGCACTTAAGTCAGATATGATGATAATACATTATACGTATATATTTTGTTGAAGTTCAAGAAATAAACATTCCTGACAACTCAATAAGGCAAGTCATATAATGAACACTTTTGGCCATGTCGGTGACTGAAGTCACGTGTCTGAAGTCACGAATGGAAGTTGATGTTGAGCCAACCCAGATGACACCACTAGACACCTGGATTAAAGATTCACATACTGTTTAGTCACACAACACGCTGTCACACGCGGTGCTGCCTGTCATTACAACCACAAGTCAATTGTCAACCTGTGGAAAACACTGTGGTTGATATTGGAATGGGATCTGACCATGTGAGCAAGTCAAATTAGCTTGAAAGGAGAGGGTGGAATCACTTAGTCCAGACTGCCATCTCTAGAAAACAATAGTTAACAGATTGGAACTATAGATGGATGTATATTTATAACATACATGCTGATAAGGAGGGTTCACCTGTCAATATGATTTCACCCACCTTTGGAAATAAATTAGTTTATTAAATTATTACTGTACATCCAAAAAATACTTCCCAAAGCTTCACAGGGTATCCCAAAGCAAGCAGTGGGTGGTGACTCAGTAATCACTAATCATACACGGGGTGCCTGCTGGTCTAGTAGGAGTTACCGTGGAACACTAAAAGTCTGTGTTGTGTTTTGTATCAGCAGACACTGTGGCTCTTACATGAGCATTTCAAGGCAATTCACAGGAAGTAACAAACCATATTTTCTCACATATACAAACCCACAAACACAACTAGAGCCGGGTTAGGGGGGCATGCACGTTTCTCACACCTTCTCTTTCCTGTGTGGGAAGTCTGCGAGCCATTTCCCATATCTTGTGTACAGTGCCTGATCAGATTGGACGCACAGCTGATCATTTTTTGTTGATTTGGCCGTCCACCTCTGCCTCTCGGGATCCACAAAGAACACTGCTAACAAATCTCCTGTTGGCAGCACTAGCAGGTAAACTTATTTTTTGTTCTTCTACTACTTTAACATGAACAGTGCATGTTTTTACGTGACATGTCCAACATGTCTGTCGCTGATTATTCTACAGCAGCCCTGTCGCATCGCAAACACACTAATGGTTACAGCTGAGTCGGAGTGGAAATACTCGTATAGCATACTACAAACGTACAGGGCTGGAAGTGACGGATTGAAGAACAGAGAAAGTGAAATACCTTTTTGTAGTCATGTTTCCTGTATTTGTACAGTCACGTCACATCTTTCAGTCTTTTCTTGCTTTGGGTCCATGGGAGAGGAAATCTGTTTTCATACCGCTCCAACATATTTATGTTCAAACGATTTCCAGAAAAGATTGATGAAATCGGGGTCATCAGTCATTTCCATAACCGACCATTAATTCTTTCTTTTTTTTTACTCAATGTGACAGCACTTGACGGACGGCAACAGTTATGAGATGATTATCTATCATTATTGCATAACTCAAATGTTCCTGTTCTCGATTTCTTGAGTGTGCAGAAAAAAGTGCCGTCATAATGTTACAGACGAAAGGTTAATTGAAAAGCACTCAAAGCAGTAAAGAACGGTGGACAGAGCCGCTGTGACGCCATCCGTAGTTTTGTGACACCTCACTCTGACTCTTAGCCAAGCACATTTTCCTCACATGATTCGTCTGAATTTGATTGCGAGATCATTTGTGTCGCGAGTCTGACTTTGGGTTAATTGGTGAAGAAGTGAAGCAAAGTTCCCTTCCATTCAGCTGTCAAATAAGAGAGAATTACAGTGGATTACAGTGGATACAGGCAGCTCTGCATTTACTGCTGCAGAGGTTAAGAAGTGAGAGTGAAGAGTGGTAAATACTTATTATAAATAGTTTATAACCACAAAAGCTTCAAACATACACTCTGGGCTGTCCTTCACTCCGGGTGTTCCTACCCGGGCTCCGGGCTCTGCCCGTGGCTGTCTCCTCGAGAACTCACTAGCTGCCACAGCTGTCTGCCAGTCAATGCGAACAGGGTCACGTGTTGTTCCAAAACACCGGTGTCTGTCGCCCAGTTCTGGGCTTTTAGCTTAATTAACTGCACAGTGAGCCATATTATTGGCATGAAATCTGCATTTAAAAGTAACCCCAAAAGGCACCAACATCACAAACACCGCCAAGTGACGGAAATTAGCTGAGGCGGAGCTTGGCAGAAAGCTCAACGCTAGCTGTCACTCCAAGCAACCACGGCCGCAGTTATGCTTAACTTTAATCTAAACAAGTCAGTTATATAAAAAAACAAAAAACAACTCAACTGTGTATCATGTTTCTTTAGCATATTTGAGAGACCTTGATCCCAAATCATCTTCTATTGAGGAGAAATACTTAAAGTCGAGACAACTCTTCAACACTGACATGCTCACAGCATCCTCTGCCGTGTCTGTGTCAGCTCAGTACATCATTTGATCGCGTTTGAACTTTCTCACAATCTGAGAAACAGACTTCTTCAGTCTGAAAGTAAGAGTTAACCACCTACAGTTCATTGTCTGTAGGCTGCTAAATCAACCTGCAGGTATCTTCACCAGATACACACATATACTGCCAGGTACTGACAAAAATTCAACACCAAGGCCATCACAAAGTGCACCATTGTGTGCGTGGTTTGGCATGTGTTGGCCAAACAAAACAAGTTTAAATATTTGTAAATCTGACCAGAAAACACAAGACAAGCACACAAACGATGGACCACGATGACCAAATTTAGCTGATTGCTGTGGAGCTTGCATAAACGGTATGCAGCTCTGGACCTTCAGCCTCCCTTGGATCCACCGCTACCTTCTCGACCAGTGCAACATAACCTTCCCATTCACCTTGTCACCTGACCTGCTGCATTGCCTATGCCCATTTCGTGATGGTCATGGCTTCACATTGTCATGGCTTCATTTCAGACTTATTTCTGAGACAGCGCCATGGCATTCCGCTTAAAGTGCACTAAAAACAATCATTTCAGTCAGATTACACCCAGTTCCCACTTCAAAGTCTAATCAAAACTGAATCCTTTGGAGACTTTTGCAAACTACTTGCAATTCTAGAAATTCACTAGCATACCACTGATAGATCCTGTCTTCATCTCTGAGTCTAGACAGACAGGGAGAGCCGCAAGTCTTGCACATAAAAATCATTTTTTCACTATTAAGTCCTTTATTATTGTTTAGAAATCTTGACGAAGGTGTGTGAAACAAATATGAACTTCTATTTGCAAATGATGACAACGCCCACAACTGCCTCAGTTTTGCATTTGACACACTTGCCCAGTTTCATGACACCTGTAGCAGCAGATCTGTGCCAACCCTCAACCTAAAAAAAACAAAAAACAAAAAAATGCACACAACCTAAAGGGGGGAAGTACAATATATCAACAAGTCATCAGTTTGACTTTTGCAGTCTGCGAGGGTCTGAATTGCTGCCAAAGCAAGCTATTGTGCTGATAGTGATGTTGAAAAGTTTGAGATGTGGTGTGATTACTGTCACACTGGTATAAGGTTTGTGGTATTCAGAAAGATGAACATTAAATCTTAATATAGACGGGTGGTGGTGGTTGAAAATGCCCCCAAATTTTAGATTTCTGTCACATTTGAAAAAAAAATAATGTTTTCGGTCTGAGATAGAGAAGCAGTTGGACTAAAATTTGGTCATAAAGCTTTTGTTTTTTTTTTTAATCATGTTTGCTTTTCACCAGAATTAATTCTGGTAAACTCTAAAAAATAAAACTCTTATTACTGTGTTGCAGGTGCTCCTAGCCAAAAAGTGTGTTTTGCATTTGCTTAGATTTGGATTATTAATATCCTATGTCGGATAATGACCCCAAGCACACCTCAAATCTTTGTAGGAACTACTTGAGGACCAAAAGACCATACGAGGGCTGACTCTCCTCTGCAGCAGGTCGAGTGCATGCTATCACTAAAGTCAGTGGGAGTAATACCATAGATTTTCTAAAATTCACATGCAGTTTTCAAAGATTCAACTTTTCACTTGTATTGTTAAACATAATTATTACGTGTGATTAAAAAAATAGTATCTGATATGAAATCAAATGGAAATTTTACTAGTGGTCACGTTTCAACCCTACAGTACATCAGTGTTTTTTTTTTACTTTATCGTTTCACTCTAGATATTTTGTACTTTGTGTGGTTTTGTATTGTGTCTAATCCAATCTGTCCAGTCACATTAAATCTAAGCTGTGTTTACCTGTAAACCATACATGTTCTGTTCATCCTCACACAGCAACATGAACCTATCAGAGAACGATTCATTCACGTACTCGGACATGTACGACTATGGGCCCACCTGTGACATGGATCTCAGCTCAGATCTGACTGATGGAGCCAGGCTTGTGACGTTTTTTTGCTATGTGATGTTTGGGTTCGGCCTTCTAGGTATGTTCAAAAAGGTTTGAATCTTAAAGAGAAATAGAAACACGTATTACTCTCTCAGCACACTTCATGGCAATAACCAAAATGCAATGAAATAATTTGAATTGATTCCACAGGCAACACCACAGTTCTCTGGGTTCTCCTCCGGCACATAAAACTGAAGACTATGACGGACGTGTGCCTCCTCAACCTGGCCCTGTCTGACCTCATACTGGCTGCATCCCTGCCCCTCTGGGCCGTCAATGCCCAGAACCTTGCACTGTGCAAACTGATGACGGGAGTCTATCAGGTGATTTTTTTTTTAATTATCTCTCTTACGTAGAATTAAATCACTCATATTTTAATATGTAATACTGAATGAGACTTGCAAGCAGAATTCATAAAGATGCACATTAATTATTATTCATTAAAACCTCTTCCTCCTACATCCAGACTTTGTTTTCCTTTGTGGTTTTGTTGATACGGTGTTAAAAGTCATGTTTAGGCTGGTGCATTCACTGCCTAACAAATCTGAAATGTCACTGCATAAATGTGAAGATGGAGAGTGCAAAATGATTGCTAATATTCTGTATTTCTTGCAAAGTGCAAGATAATAGTGGAGATATTCTCCCAATAATCAAGGTGAGATCGAGTGTTCTCAGGTGAAACAGCTGCCGTTTAATGTGGCTGTATGAAGAATGTCACTGCGGCCTGTAAAGACTGACACCTGTCACTGTATACCACATCCTGCTCTGACTCTGCTCCCCCCTCTGCTCCTCTGTACAGCTGGGTTTCTACAGTGGGACAGTGTTTGTGACCCTGATGAGTGTGGACCGCTACCTGGCCATCGTCCACGCTGTTGTAGCCATGCGAGCCCGGACCCTTCACTATGGAATCATAGCCAGCGTCACGATCTGGGTTATATCCGTCATTGCCGCGGCCCCTCAGGTGATCTTTGCCTCCTTGGAGATGGATGATGACAGCGTCCAGTGTCAGCCGCTCTATCCAGAGGAGATGGCAAGGTTTTGGAAGTTGCTGCGAAACTTCAGTGAGAACACAGTGGGCCTTTTTGTGTGCCTCCCCATCGTGATTTTCTGCTATGTGAAAATCCTGGTTGTGCTGAGCAAGTGTAGAAACTCCAAAAAGGACAGAGCTGTGAAGCTGATATTTGCTATAGTGTCTGTGTTCGTGGTGTGCTGGGTCCCCTACAATGTCATAGTTTTCCTTCAGACACTGCAGCTGTTCGACCTCCTAAACAACTGCGATGCTGCGAAACACATCAGCGCTGCCATGAGCTACGCTGAGATCATTGCACTGTCTCACTGCTGTGTGAATCCAGTCATCTATGCATTTGTAGGGGAGAAGTTCAGGAAGTCACTGGGCAAAGTGCTGACGAGGTACCCCTGCAGCATCCCCCGGCACCACAGCAGATGGATGTCCAGCCACGGAGACGCCATTGAGAAAGAGACGTCCGACACAACCTGATCATTAAGAAGAATAAACACACCTTGCTCCTGCCTTAGTGTCCAATGACATGATGATATTGTCTTTTTGCAAATGTTGTTATAATGAAAACAAAGTCAGATAAAGACAGTCAAACTTGATTGATGCCATAAATCGTGTAATTAAAAAATTACTTTTAAAGTATTGTTACCCAACACGGCTGGAAAAAATGTCACGCATACCTGCGGCATGCAAAGCGAATCAGCCAGTGATGACATCATGATAGTAAGATTAGCAATGTATTTTGTACTTTTTCAAAAGCAATGTCGAGAGAGGGTGGCATAGTTTCCTTTTTCCAGTTGGAAGCATGATTGGCTCAAGTGTTGTAACATGTTTCTTGAGACCGGCTTGTCATACTGTAAGTTCATTGGGGGATGATCGTTGCATTCATATATACAGTGGTTTTGCATCTGCAGTTGCGAGTCAATTAAAACAATACTTGTTTACTTAAGCACAAGGTGGAGTTGAAGAGATATTTGACATGAGAGACTACTTGGATGATTTTCAGGTAGTCTTTCTTGGCAGCTTGTAATTATTTGAAAAGAAGTGTGCACAGCAGAATCCCTGCATCATATAACAACAATCTCCCCGGGAAACAATCCAGTGTTTGGTTATCCTCCTATACAATTAAGCCAGTCCAGCATGTCTCCCTACACAGAGAAAATAATTAGCTTCCTAAATGCCGGGATGTTATGAACTGCTAATTGAGACTCCCAGAAGTTTCACTTTCTCCTTTATAATCTTCTTGACATATGACATATGACAAGTGCTGCAGCAAGATCATGACAGTCATTGTTACAACTATCTCAAGTGTTACACAGAGAAATTCATACCAGGATACAAAATTTAAAAAAAAACTGAATGGTAGGGAGCGTCACTGTCACTGGTTTGATGTCAGCCAGTGAATGTTGCGTGTCATATCCCTCTCTCTCCCTTTTTCTTGTTGGCCTCTATCTCTGCTCCAAAAAGGCAAACCAAAAAAAAGTGAACTAAAGACAGGAAAGTTGGAAGGAGGAAGAAGGAAATAGTTGGATACAAAAGAAAATCTTATCATCAGATGCATTTACTTGACATGTACTCAAGCAAGAGTCTAAATGAACACCGGTCACTAACTCTATCACCAAACCCAGAATGGCAGGCTTTAACATTCACCTATATCTTTGGACTATATAGCTTCTCTCACTCATTCAGCAGTGCAAGTCAGCCCATGAAGGGCAACCGAATTATTCATAGCTTTAAAAATATTTGTCATCCAACAGGTCAGATCACCATGATTCTCACCATTAACCCTTTGCTTTTCGACCTCAGTTGGTTTTGTTATATATCACATGAAAGTGGAAATGATTTCTCAACTGGAGCTCCACTCAGAATATACTACTGCTAACATTAAAGACCGCCTATATGTACTGTAAATAAAGGGGTGTCATTCAACATTCAACAAGAACAATGGTGGTGAGGACAGCGGTACACTCCCTCCTTTCCGTTATCATGAAGTACCCTCCTTCACATCAGTCTCTATATAAATGCAAAGCAGGAGATGATTCAGAGCTACAGCACAGACAGCTTACCTACACTTTTTGTGAATAACGTTACCAGTTCTTCCATTTAGCCCATCTGTTTGACACTGAATTACTTTGGGAAACCAGAGCCGTTTTATTGTCTCCAGCTTCCTTGTTCATACCACATTCTGCTCTCAGCTATTACATCCAATTTCCACCCTGATGATTATTATGTAGTAGATACTAATAGAATAATGGTGGAAGAATAGGAGAGTGCAGGGGTAATTAGAAAGCAGTGGGTCACCATGTTTGCCCAGAGGAGGATGCAGAGGGAATTACCTGGCCCACAGACAGAGGAGACGGGAGGAGGGAGGGAGAAAGAGAGCGTGGAAGGAGAATGAAATATTATATAAATGTGCGGGAGATGAAAGAAAGGAAACGGATAGAGAGAGGGACAGAAAGAGGGGAAAAGACTCAAGTAGTGGAGTAAGATGGAGACAGAAAAAGAGAGAGAACGGCGACAAGAGCGAGGAAAGAGAAAAATGAGACTTGTTTCATCTGGAAATGATGGAATGAGCTCCCGCCCCAGAGCTCTGTTCGATAGGCCGCCTTCTGTTGTCGAGCTGTGGAGGAGACATGGAGGGAGGAGATGGGGAAAGAGAAAGAAAAAGAGAGAGCAAAATGGCCATGGTTACGATCGTGTGTGTGTGTGTGTGTGTGTGTGTGTGTGTCGGTATATATGTAATGAGTGTGTGTATCCAAGCCATAATTCCATAAAAAGCATTTGTCCGCCTACTGCGCAGCCTTAAATGCTGCTCATTCATTCTGCTGCATGACTAATTATGATCAAAGACAGATTAACCCATGGATCTCTGCAGTCAGACGTGGAAAAAAAAAAAAAA
>CAEMYA010000161.1:820293-833262 GCA_903131615.1 Diplodus sargus
AAAAAAAAAAAAAAAAAAAAAAAGAAGCCTTCTTTGCCGATGATGTTCTGTTATTCACGTTAAGTGTCTCCGTTTTTTTGTGCTTAATCAATTATTAACTACATTTGTTTTGATTTGTCTTGAGAAAAATGCCCGTCAAGAGATTAAGGCCCCTCAGTAGTAGATATCCGCGTTAGCTTTCTGAACACGTTCGACAGATTTCTGTTTATTTTTTAATCCCGCATGTTAACGACTTTGAAGTATAATGTTACAAGAGCAAAAGAAAAATAATTTTACATCATCTACAGAACTCTTTCAAGGGATGCTCTGTAATTAACGGGCCGGTTCTCTATATTTTTTTCTCTTATCAACAGATACAGTTTTTCTTCTGTGATGCTTTAAGCATTAAAACTTGGGTAGAGCCGTACTGAACGCTCATTCATTCCAGTCATTTGTTAACAGTGGAAAAGTGACCAAATTAAGTTGGCCTTCACTTAAACACAATCAACATACCTGCTTAGAAACAGACAAAGCAAACGGAGGAGCATCTCACTGCTGAGAATTTAAACTTATTGTGGATGGTGGTGAAACAGCTCAAAGACTGCCTCAGGAAGCCAAATATAAGTTTATCGGCAGTAGCATTTAAAGTCAGATTCTGGCTGACTTCTCGCAGCACATGGATTGAATTAATATGTTGACTTTTTGCATATTGACTGCAAAAACAGTTAGGCCCATTACTTAGAGTTGAGAAAGACAACAGATTTCCGTTTAGCTCAGAGTAGCAACTACCAGCAACACAGGACAGAAAGAGCACGCTTATTCATCAGTCGGCCTTGCAGCAGACAAAACAGAATAGTGGCATTGAGGTTTGATAGGGAACCAAACCAGCCACCTGTCTCTTGCCAGTTGAAGTAGGATCTCTACTACGCACAACAAATCCTAATTGAATTCAGTTGTTTTTAGACATTTCTCTAATCTTTGTTTACCTACTTTCAGCCAATAATAATGTAAAGGTGCCAGTATTATGGTTTGGTAATCACCAGCCCTCTTCAAGCATCGCCTCTGAGAAGCTTTGAGGTAAATGTCTCTTTTGACGAACTACTTGCACAAATCCTCCTTAAATGTAGAAGGGCAGAAGTATTAAGCAGCATAAAATGGAAATACTCAGGTAAGTGCATGTAACTCAAATACACTTGATTAAAATTAAATGTACTGTATATACAAAATGTATAGTAGACTGTATATTATTAGTACATTGCATTGCATGTGGCATGTGTTAGGGCTGTAACGTATGACCTGCTAAGACTAAATAGTACACAAATCACTGGAACTATTTCTTTGGTACAATATAATTCAATATAAAACTTTCAAAGACCTGCGCACCCACACAAGTGTTCTCAGTAGAACTTGGGTGAGGGTCACTAAAATTGCAGCTCTCCCACTCTACAGGTGCAGTCAGACTGAAATTAGCCATGAGAAATGTGTTCGCTAAGGCAAAGGGGACCGGAAAATAGCGTGGGATGTAAACATAATCTGCAGGAGGCAGAGCATGGCAACAACAGCAGTCCACATAGTTAGGAGTTTTTTAAACTCAGACGGTATTTATCAAGCCACAGTCCTGAGAAGAGTAGTGGACCACCAGTACAGGTGTTTTCACCTGTACTGGTGGTCCACACACACAGGTGTTTTCACCTGTAGTGCCATTGAGGTCCTTGTTCAAAATCGCTGCCTACTACACACTCAATCAATATATTCTGTACACTGCCACATTAAATGAGCAGGCAAGTGTGCCATTTTCAGCAGACAGTTAACGATAAAGTGTGCTCAAGCAATACGTCTTCTCGGCATCAACAGCATTGCTGGTCTCATTATTACAGTGTTTTTCAGTCCTGTCCCTTGCGTCCCCACTGTCCTGTATGTGTTAGAAGTCACACCTGATTCAAACAAATAGCGTGTCATCAAGCACTGCTAAGGGTTGATAACGACCCATTCATTTGATGGGTCAGAATGGATGATGGGATCAGGGAGGCCCCAGGAACGGTATTGGAAAATCACTGCTTTAATACATCCATGTGTCAGCTGCCATTGGATGATAATTGGTTATCACAAACATAAATCAACATAACCTCCTCCACTCACTGTAATATTTCCCTGTATTATTATTTTCCAGGCGAGATAAAGAAGACGTGATAAGAAACCTGGTAACGGCTATTGTTAAGGGTTCACATTTGATTAACAGAACAAAGAATTACAGTAAAGTAACTATCTAGATCAATGATGGGCCGAGCAGTGTTAGCAACTACCTTTGGTATACATTACTGAGAAGCAGAAGAATAGGCTGCTGAGGAGGACCAAAGTACTAGGAAAAGAACAAGGTTGAGGAGAATGTGGAGGAGGAGGAGGAAGAGGAAGATTTGTCTCTGGTCTATATATTATCTTTAATAGTTTACCTAAAGCAGTACTTAACTTTTATAATAGAAAATACGATACGGACTATGAAGCTTCACCTGACTCTCCATCGACATGAAGGTGAGTAGTAAAAGACGGATTTTTCATTTTTGGGTGAACCTGTTCTTTAAATTCCTGCAAATGCATAATTTGCTGTGACAAACGAATTTAAAGGTACAGTGCCATTATTCTATTCTCTCTGCAACCGACTAATCTGTAAATGCAGTTCTGCATAGAAATGTGTCGCAGGAGGAAAAGCACAGGTGTGAATGGTGACAAGAATGATGGCTGAATTCCATTAAGCTGCTTCAGTTTCAGGGTCCTGGTAATGTGCACTGTCACGCTGACATAGCCGACTGGGACGCTCTGGGACACACTGACACACAGAGCCATTTGAATGTTGATCGTGCTTTTCCTGCTGTGACAAGTAAAACGTTTTTGTTTTTTTGTTTTTTTTATGAAATGTGCCTGTATTTTCTTTAGGGAATCTCATGATGTGACAATATATAGACAGCATTAGTGGTGACACTACAGCATTTTAACAGTATTCCAGTATTTCCTCCCTGTATGGAAGAAGAAGTCCCTGACTGACCCTACTGATATAAGACTCCAGACTGCCAATGCTGCATTACGTATAGCAATATTTAGGTAATTAGAAATGTGCTAGCTATAAATGGAAGCTCCAGCTGTTGGATCCACCACCACTTCAACCCTTGCTGAGGTCACAGCTTGGATCCTCGGGCCATTGCATCTGATCCCACCTGCACCATCTTGCTGCTCTCGGCCCAGTACCTACACTTCTCTTTAAATCCTCTTCCTCCATCTTGTCTCAGTTCATCTCCACATGCATCAACAAATCTTTGCCGACAGGAGAAGTGCCCGCTGCCTTTAAAATAGCAGCTCTGAGTTCAGTCCTGGGAAAATCTAACCTCAATCAAGGCTCTTGCTCAAACGACACAGACCCATCCTAAACCTGCTGTTTCGCACCAAAGCGCTACTGCGGGCTGTGCCAGGCACAGCTCTCCAGAAAATGAACTTGATAAAGCATTTTAGTTGCGATCTGTTCACAGCAGCACAGAAATGACACTTTTACATGACTGAGTAATATCAGCCAGCTCGGCTTCGAGCCTCTTTTTCATTTTAGTACAGAGCACAATATTTTCTTGCATCAATCTGTCCTGGAATGGTTTTCACTTTCCTCCAACACGCGCCGATATTTGTAGCAATATTTATGCGTCTGCATGTTTTTACTGCAGCAAAAAGTGTTTGAATTTCATGTAAGATATAGTGTAGGATTTCAGAGGCCGTGGTAGTAAATAGGAGATGTAAGCGTTTAGTTGTGATTCCTTGAGTCTCTCTTTCTCTCACCTCAGATTTATTGTTGCATGTGCGCATACAGTACTTTCTGCAAATACCGTTCCCTTGTAAACATACCCAGCTGTTTTGCCACAGATACGCGTTTTATTGTGCGAATGCAAAGGGATTTAAACAACCAAAATACGTTCATAACTGACAGGATTTACAGGCTGAATTAGTTCAAGAGAAGCTGGGGAATAAAAATGAAAAATGGAATTCATGTGATTTATATGAAACACAATTTCATGTGATTCACAGAGGTGTTGTGAGACAACAGCATCAGTCCAGCAAGGCACGGCTGTGTATTCATTTCCATCCGACTCGGTCCAAAGACAATACAAATTTGGCAAAACATACAATATATGATATTGTAGAGCTTATTTTCAAAAGCCTCTGTCTATGTTCCTCTGTTTACCTGAGGAACTTGTCAATATACACTCGTGGAAGCTATCTCTTTGTAAGTCAGATCCTCCTTCACACTGTTGAGAGTCTTGATGCACAGTGTACACATAATAGAAAACAGAAAACAATTCCAGCTTCGTGACAAAATTATAAATGACCGTCACCAAATGCACTCGGCTACGATGTGGGAAACAGCAAAGACTATGAGAAGATATGAACTTAATGCTTTATTTCTAAAGGAAAAATACGTGTTATCTTCTCAAACTAGTTCCTCACTATCATTTGACTCAGACGGTTATGATTCATACATCTGCAGGGCCTTCTGTTTGTGGGAATGAAGGGGACGTTTCATTTTCTTTGTTCAACGATATTTATGCACAGCGATGACACGGCGAAGAGGAAATTCAAAAGGAAGCGAAAGGGAATTGGGGTATTGATATTCAGGCAGACGCAGACCAGTAACAGCGAGGAGCAAACTACGTACAGAACAACAACAGCAGTCAGCGAAAAATACAGGAGTATGCAGGAGGACAAAAAGACATAAAAAGGCACAAAACAGACGGTACTGCTCACTTTTTCTGTGCGATTTTAGGGAGTCTCAACAGGACCCGAAAGCACAAAAGCAAGAGAGAGCCAGAAAGGTTGTGAACAGGCTCATTTAGGACAACATAGGAATTGTGTGTGGATGGGAAATCACCCAAAGTGCTGTGAGTGGGGAATTTTCAGAATGCTGCTACAGTGATGATTTTCTTCGTCTCCTTCTTTGTCTTCTTTTTAGTTTAAGAGAAGTTTGTTTTTATTCCATTCATTCCAGTCACTGGTCACCACGGGCTCGTATACAAGCCTGAAACTGTCAGCAAATTCATCTTTCTGTGTATGCTGCGTCATGCCTTTCACTCACCCAATCAGGCACAAATAATTGGTTCACAATCTCACTGTCTCTCAAACTCCCATTGGCAAATGCTCTCTTCAGTTTCTTCTCAGATGAACTGAGCAGGTATTCCAGCAGGGGTCTTGTTTTCAATTACTGTGTTTCTCTTTTTTAACTGTCAAATCATTCTCTCCACTCCGTGCAATGTTAGCTGTCTTGGCTGATTTGTTTCCTGCAGCTCATTTGTTGTTTGTGGGAAGCTGACGTTGGAGTAAAAGGAGCTGGACGCTCCAGTGGTACTGGGAGGTTTCTGCTCTTGACTCTTTGACGCAGACAAAGATGAAAACCAAAACTAATACATCAGACAGCGTCACACAGGGGTTTTATTCATCAAACACGATGAATATTTTTTTTTTCTAAAGGGCAGATCACTGCGGGAGTGTTGGGACCGGGCCCTGATTGCTGCAATTTGATGTTTAGCAGAAAATGCTCTCATTTGAGAGTTGAATTTCCTTAAAATGGAATTCAATCGCATCCATAATCAATGCGAACGCGACGTCGACACAACCAACACCAGTCACAAGGGCATACCTGTTATACCTCCAACTGATTGCGATTGTGATTCTGTGCGGTGAGCTCAGTCTTAGATCCCGGATGGCCAGAATAGCCTTCTCAAAACCCAAGGTAATTTTAAAAGTTTTCCCACCCGGGCGCCAAGTGTGATGAAGTATGTCTTCCACTGCAGGCTGAAGACTTGTCTGCGCATCACCTTCCTCCCTGAATCATATCCTCTCTCCTCTACTGACTCTAATTGCTCTCTCAAAATATCCCCTCTGTCTCTCTGTCTGGCACTTATTCTATTTCTTTTCACACAATTTCAAGCCAACCACATCATTTGATGGTCACGCGGGTATTGTAAGAACTAAAAGGGCCAAACCACCGCGCTCGTTAAGTCTGGCTGCTTCGGCGTAACTCACCCTTGCTAAAAACATAATCTAAATGCGATCATGTAAAGTGCAAATGTGAGGCTCTCTTTTCCGAAATAATGACTTTGAATTGCAGGTTCCGATGGAATAAACCGATACAACAGCTGTTTATGTTCACAGCCATATGGGGAGAGGAGGGTAAACGGATCCGCGTTTCACATTTTGTGCCATTTCAGCAAAATAAATGTGCATGCACTTCAGACAGTAATTGCTGTGTATAATTAAGGTTGCTGGGCATACATGGAAACTAACACGGAAACTTGAATTCAAAGCACTTTCAGAAGTGTGACCCATTTTTTTTGGGGGGGAACAGCTTGCCCCAGGTCAGGGGTAAGTATGAGGCAACATTCACACTGCGAAGGTAAAATGACTCTCCGATACAACAGGAAACACGGATGCAGGTCGCAGAGAGAAAAAAACCCTTTTTGGCGTCTGTTTTGGTGTTTTTTTGTTTTGTTATTGTTTTTTCACCAGAACATTCTCAGCTGCCACCTGTTGGATTTCAGACACAGATGACTTGTCTCTTTGCAACATGTCCCAGTTTCAGGTTCCAAAGGGGCCTAATTTACAGCTACATAATCTGCCGGAAAACAAGAAGCAGCTTGACTCGACAGGTTTGTGTTGGGCACAGTTTGTACCGTATATGTATGTATCTGATGCCAGATCAGGCAGACAGCTCCCTCGCCGCTGATCACATCGTCGTACGTCTGCTCTGCAGCATCCGCGGATCCCACTTGAGCAAACATTTGTTATTTTAAGTTCATTCCATTAGACTGTAAATATTGTTACGCAACCTCAGAAACGGCTTCACGCACCGAGTCAGCCAGAATTAGTTAATTAATTCATATTCCACCTAAAACTGGAGTCTCATATGTATCTCATTCCATTTCGATGCATAATGGTGATATCATTATCAGACTCAGCGGAAACTAAAACTCTCTGACCTACAGCAACCTGACTCTTTTATCTTATTCTCCATGTGCTCTCTTCTACCAGCGATGCAGGAAATGAATTACATTTTGTGATCGCATTAAAGCCTTTGTGTCGATTTAAGTGGTGAATCATCTAACCCACCATCGCAACCTACCCATTTTCAGCACTGTCTAGCGCTCACACTAGTTTCTGGAAAAAAGAAACTGGCTTCATATCCAGTAGAATAATGGATTTGTTCCCTTTTATCCCCATACACTACAATCTCATTATTGTATTCTTCTATCATTCATTGTTATTTATACCCACCTACGTAACATAACAACATTTAAGCGATTTCACCCTGCCAAAGACCTGCTGTGTGCACTAGCCATGGAGTAAAATGGCTCAAAGTCATACGGCACATAGAAAAAAAGACTTTTGCACTGGCCTCCACACTGACCGTTATCGTAAAAACCAACATTCACCTCCTTTTTGACTACTTCTCCTTCATTTCACGCTACCTACATTTCTTACCCAGGGATATGTGCACATTTAATTCCATCTAATGAACAGATCTGGTAAACAGGGTTATTAATGTTCAAAATAAACTGATGCAATATCACAAAATGTTGCTCGCTGAAGGCAAATAAACATGTTTTCGTGGTGTAATTTAACAGATTCTTTTCATTCGCGCTTGAGAGTGCACCGTAGTTAAGTCACAGTGAGGACAGGTCGGACAACAAAGACAGCAGAGATGACAAGCGATGAATGGAAGAAGTTCAGGAGCAATATAGAGAGTAGATGGTATGCAAAGCTGCAGCTTTGCCAGGATACCCTTGGCCTGTCACTTAAAATAGGAAGCGCTTGAATGCTGCGCTTCGGGTTAAACAATGACCTACGGGGAATGTAGCCAGCTGTTCTGACTGACATGCATTTTACCTTGGGAGCAACACTATAGGAATTGCTAAGCTTCTTAAAGAATACTTGATTTGCCTTAGCCTTGCAACATACTCTGCAAAAAGCACTGCATAAAAAATAGTCGGGCATGCCCAAGCACACAGCACATCATGTTTCGCATTCTTGATTTTTGCTGCCTGGCAGTGAGGGACCAACAGCATGTATAAATATTGTTGTAACAGAATACAGCTGTTGTCCTGGAGAAAAACGATTTTAACAGATTTCAAACTAGTCTCCTCGGTCGGGAAAGGAATTCAGTCACCGGGATATCGAGGAATGAAGACATCTCTTCCAGTGCCGCTTACAGTTGAATCATGAATCGTCCCTCTTCAACAAGGCTCCATGTCTAGCGCTGCCTTAAAGGTGCAGTTTAAGCATAGCAACACTTTAGCCAGTGTAGGTAAGTCTGGTATTTCACAGTGTGATTAACCTCAGCTGTCATGAATACCAGATTATGATGTGGACTGTCAGAAAAAAAAAAAAAACTCTCACTCAATAAACCCCTGCCCCTTTTTTTTTTTAATTCCAGGAGCACATTGAGCAAGTCTCCTCTCTACACTTACAATCAAACAGGACAGTTTTCCCCATCAAAAAAAAAAGAAAAAAAAAGAGGAGTGAAATCAAGAAGCTGGCGTTTGCTTATTCTCTCCTCCTCCCTCTCAATCAGCCATTTTCCCCCTTTGATCTTTTATTCATATGATTAAGTCTGTGTATCACCACACTCTTCCCTCTACATTTCAATATATGATGAGACCATCTTTGAAGTGGGGCATGCTGCTGTCGAGTCACTTTGGCGAACAACTGTGTTTTTTTTGTGTGTTTTCTTTCTTCTTCTTCATGTCTGCAGTTTCGCCAATTATTGTTGGAATGGAAACACTTCCCTAACTTGTTAATTATCTCCATAAAGTTGTTCGACCTCAAGTGTAAACAAAAATGCCTTTGTGTGTGTGTGTGTGTGTGTGTGTGTGTGTGTGTGTGTGTGTGTGTGTGTGTGTGTGTTTATATTTGATTCCTGGCCGTGGCTTGTCTCACCCAAATATGTTATCTCTTTCATAAACACATTCATTTGGTATCCAGCTGAATTCACATTTCATTACATTTTCCTCGCTGCGCCGGCTTCTGTGCTCCCGCTTATTACAGTGCTTTACCCTCTCCTCTCCTCTCCTCTCCTCTCCTCTTTCTTTCAGCGCCAACAACCTCAATTCATCCCCACCCTGCCCTCCTCCCACCTGTTTGTCCTCTCCTGTCATTCCCTCACCCTCTCCGTCTCACATCTGTTTCTAGCTCCCGCCCTTGTGTTTGCCACCATCCCTCAATCAATACCTTTAACCCCTCTCATCTCCAAGCGCCCTTGTTATCCCTCCCCGTTCCCCTCCTTTTCGCTGTCTCTTCTCGGCTATTTCAGACTTTTCCTCAGAAGACAAAAGGTTAAAAGAATATCTAATGCCAGTCAGACGTGTGAACAAAAGCACGCAGGCAGTCTCGATCGGCAGAGATCTGATTGTAACCTATATCGAATCTAATGAGCAAAAAGGGAGCAGTGTGGAGGACAGAGGGGGGCGAGATGAAACGGAGAGTGCGTTTACCCGCATGTAAGCTATAGGTTGTGTAGGGGAGAGACTAAATATATTTTACTAATGCTGTGTGAAGCTTTTATTAGACGAACTCTGCGCAAAGATAAATGGATCAAAAAATGTGTTTGATGTCACTTTCCCCCCCCCATATTTACTCAAACTGAACCATTTGCTATGACTCATGGCTCAGAGTGTTGCCCTGAGCTAAAGCGCTAGCATCAGGCTGACGATGATCTTGCCAGGCGTGCCAGTGAAACTGTCAATGCATATTTTTGTCAGCACGCCACCACGAACGTAACCTGCCACAGGATACGGTGCGATTATGTGCTTTTTTGTCATAATTGCAAGATCCACGTCACACTAACTCCACTTCACGTCTTTCTGTCATTGGCGGCCCATCGTCTCCAAGCACCGGAATGGACCAAATACAAACCAAACTTTGTCAGAGCATAAACGTTCAGAGGCATAGTGAGGAGCGTGAACATACAGGAAGTAAAAAGGACATTTTTGCGGAACTCGATAAGCTTAAAAGTTTATGTGAAACATGCTTTTTCTCTGCCCGAATGCCCTTGATCCCACATCACTCCATCCCCACCTCCCCCCTCTACTGTCTTCCTCACGTGCACAGGCACCCTCTCCTCTACCTCTCCTCACCTGCCCACACCCACGCAGTGCCCCTTGGGTGCTGTAGGTAACAGACCCTGAGCAATGGAGCAGCAGAACCCAGCAGTGGATTAGCGGCAGTGTGTAAGAGAGGCCAGATTCTGACACATTCCTCCAGGGAAGTCAAGCCAGTTAATCCGACCCCGGTGCTTTACTCTATCAACCCCCCACCAGCTGCACTTTGCCCCTGCACACAAACACACACACACACACACACACACACACACACACACACACACACACTCAAGCAAAAATATTTCCCAAGGCGTGAAGATTTGAACTTCGATGCCTGCCAGGTCCTGCAGCATCAGTGCACACACACACACACACATGTTCGGCGCATATATATCTATATATATATAGATATATATGTCCCTGAAGGGCGCACGCATTACACGCACACATAGTCTGACACTTTTATTCACACATGTGCATACACTCCTGCATACCACAGACAGTATGCATACACACATTCACAGCCACCTGTCTGAAGCGCCCTGCGAGGCCCCCGCAGGGAAGACAGGGGACCTTTAACCCCTTTGTGACATGCAAACCGTCCTCAGTCTTCCTTCATGGCCGCTGCTAATCAGAACATGCCTCCCACATTCACAAGTGCGACTTCCCCGAGGGGGGGGGAAAACAGTCGGTGCAGTCAGTTTAGCTGACTGGTTCTGCTGTTCTCAAGCTCACGAAGGTATATTTGACGCTTGAATTCCCTTAAATCAATATGAGCTAAAGCGCGTAAAAATGTTTGCAAGCGTGCCTCCACACACGCACGGAACGCTCAACCGTGCTTGCACACACGTTTGCATGTGTAACAGTAAACCGTATATATATTCAACCTGTCATGCTTGAGCTGTCGATACATAGACGCGGACATGCACACACACACTTGGATGCACACTAAAAAAAAAAAAAACGACAGGAGGATCGGGCAAGAGGCAGTCTGATTGCTCATCAAGCGGCAAGCGGGAGCTGGCAAGAGGCATCAATAGGACTGAGGCTCGGTCTCCCGGGCCCACCTGTCGATTACAGTGGTAAAGACAAGCTACCTGGCGCCTCAATCCATTCCGAGCAGCCTCCACCGGGCCTGTTAGACACCTGAAGAATTCTGATGCCGGCAGGGAATAAGGGACCTTCCACTTCGCGCCGGCACATACACGACGATTTGCCACGGCTGCATAAACCATAGAGATAAACTACTCTACAGAGGGACGGGCCGGGGATACAGATCTGTCGCTCATGTGGCAGTGATTCAGTTTGTAAGGGGCAGAATGAGATAGATTAATATCAGGCTGTCCGCAGATACATGTAAAATGAGAGTCTCGCAAAGAGCTACGATGCTTTTCCATCGAGCTGGCGAGGACACAGTAAAACACAGAATAGAAATGGAATTCACAAAAAAAAAAGGACACAAAGCCCATAAAGTGCTGCGGCTATTGACAGCACAACAATCCCAAACAAACCTCGCAGTGTTGCCATCGTAAATGTGATATTTATCAGCATTTGGCCTCCAGAACTGAATTATGTGTTCTGGATATTTGGCCAAAGGACAACAATCCCATTGTCCTCTGCTGGCTTATAATTAGACGAGATTAGAGCGGGATCAAGCTGTTTCTCTCTCCCATTTATTCTCCCGAGGGAGAGCAGGGTGCAGGGGTGGGAGGTCTGACCCTGTCGAGTCGACTCACCTTGGACACAGAGCGGAAACATGCACAAAGATGATGATCTCGGAGGAAGATTAGAGGCGGTATGCTGGTATATTAGGGAAGACACAGCTGTCTGTTTTTCATCCAAACAGCTAGTAAACTCTTTGAAATACAAATACGCAGACATACAAAGTTAATCAACCCGATGCATTTTATCTTATTTTTATTTATTCTTTGGTGGGAATTGCAAGCACACACACTCTGGTTGAGAGTTTCAGAGTTTCAGCACCATGGACAGCTCTCAGACTGACTCTTGCTGGCCTCTCCTCACACACACACACACACACACACACACACACACACACACACACACACACACCAACACACCTACACACACACATGCACGCACACACACACGCACGCAGAGGCTGGGGGGTTAATTGATCAGGCTTCCTGATGAATTTGCCCCGCTGACTTCATGCTAGTAAATCTTGCCAATACTAAGGCACAGGATATTGATTCTCACTGGGGTCAGTGCAGGTATGATTATTAAGTGGGTGATAATCAAATCTGAAGACATGACCATAATTGATTTTAACCCTCGCTGGATCTAGAAGCTCCCCTCAAAGCTGCTGCTCTGAGAAACTTTCACGTCTCACGCTGTAAGGGATGGCGGGGATGTGGAGGGGAGGACGCGGGGCCTCACGCACGAGGATCTCCTGAAGAATCCGAATGTGGTCTGGACCGGATGATGCTCATCCTGTGCGCAATCACGGCCTCTCACTTCACCGCCTTCCCCCCCCCACACACACACACTTTTTTTTTTTCTTCTTCTCCGTTTCAAAGCACAGGTCGGCGACTCTTACCGAAGCTAGATGGCAGAAGAGCCCCACTGCAGCTGAGCTGCGCTCTGCGCCGTCATCACCCCATCTTTGCATTGCAAATCGCCCAGTCCCATCACTCCCAATAACGGCAGCGCTCGATCTCCAAAATGAAAATCAGAGTTATGGTGGGATTGCCTACCGGGCGAATTTCTTTCATCAGCTCTCGGGACGGGATGCTGCTTGTCTGAGTCTCACCTAACACCCACCTCCGCTCCCTGCCTCCACACACACACACACACACACACACACACACACACACACACACACACACACACACACACACACACA
>CAEMYA010000161.1:842559-883773 GCA_903131615.1 Diplodus sargus
GCAGCGTACCCCTCTGTTTGTGATAGGTCATCATCATGAGCAATGATGAAATGCCATACCGGAGAGGAGGCGTCCTTGACTGGGCATACACTACATCGTGAGGAAATGGGGTTCCAAGCAGAGAGGGAAAATAATGCATGCCAAAAATAAGTCTGGAAGAGGAGCTTGAAAGCGCATAGCTCAGTAGGCTTGTGGATATTGGGCTTAGGATTTGTTTGAAGAAGGATGCTGTGATGTATGAAGGGTGAAGGCAAAACACTCCTCATGCATAGATCGACTGGTGGTCCGAGTGGTGTTCAAAGCGGGGATCTTTTCCTTCCAAAGCTCTGAAAATGTGCATCTTAGTATGATCTTATTCTATCACCTTTAATATAATTTTGACTATACTGCTGTGAATGAAACTTCTTTATGTTCCCATTTCTCCTATACAGTATATTTCCAGCACATAGCCTGTGTGAATCAGACATGAAGGTCTATCGATATCTTATGTTCTGTATCAACTTGCTAACATTTCTTGTGTCAGAGATTCTAACAAGTCACTTCTTACAAATTACCTTTCCAGACTCTCTACTATTCTAACACTGTTAACTGATCCTACCAGGTACATTTGCTATTTGAATAGCAGTTGCCCGGTTAAAAGTCATAAAAAGAATCCTAAAAGAAACTAAATGAAATTGTACATAATAACCATGAATTATACTGTGCAGTCAGAAAAGCCGCTAGTCAAAAAGTGTAATTAGCACTGAAACAGAAACATCGCATGAGTGTATGTTTCCTTGGTCTCTAGGCTCAGTGCATGACACATGCTGACTACAATTATAGCAGCATTGAGGTAATTTAACAAAGTGATGTATGCAGATACAGATACGTGCAGCTGATAAAGCAGTGACTCAGCCGTGTCGGCTGTTACTCCTATTCAAGTGTCCTTGAGCAAGACAAGGAACCCGTAATTGTTCCAGATGTGCGTGTGAAAGACAACCCAATCTCCAGGATAAATGTTGCAGATCACCAATATGTTGAAACAGCGTCTTCAAACTGGTGTACAGAGGCTGTGTACTCACTTCACTGGCCAGGGTTTGATTCCAACCTGTGGCTGTAAAGAAAACCTGTCTCTCCCTGCTCTTCTTGTAATTATTTGCCTGTGTTGTCAAAAAAAACCTATGAAAAATAACGAATAATGTTGATTTGATACTGACTGAAATGTACAAATTCAGCATGCAGATACATTCAATGCAAACATTTATTCTGGCGACTGAGCTGGTAAAAAAAAAAAAAGACTTCCAACCGGCAATAATGTAATTATAAAGTTTGTTAATATTAATGCATCATCCTCTCTTTTAAATTCTGCAGACTTTTTTTTAAAACAGTCCCTTGACAGTGTCTTACAGCCAAAGCCATATGTCCTTACAAAGAGCCCTGCAGCTGATGTCCTCTCCTTGTTCTGTCTGTCCACACATCACAATCATGCTTCTTGTGAAGACCCCAAGAACAAACCGTCATTGATGTATGATGCATCAAACGTGTTTCTCCCAGATGGTCACTGTTCACAAGTAACTGATCTTGAGTCCAAAGTGCTTTTTGAAACCTTTAACTTCCAAACATACACTGTCACTCCCTCAATGTAAGACTGACTGGGGCCAAAGGAGGGCGCTACATTTCTATAACTGCTAGAACACTGGCGTGCCGTTAATCACGGAGCAAAAGCTTGTTGTGCCATTATTACTCTGATTGCTGTTAGGCACAGGATTTTGTTAGATTAGATAAACTTTATTGTCTCATTGGACGTGCAGGCTGCCACATAAACCGGGGACAATAGACAGGCGATGAAGGACAAACATAGCACAATAGATAGCAGATCATTTCCATACGCTTCAAGGACTGTATAGCAAATGGAGCACAATAAATGTGCAAAATTAGGTCTTTCATCAGTACTCAACAGTTTGACTGCCTGCGGGGAGGAAAAAAAGAGTTTGTCTGATAGTTAAATCTGCCCTCGGGGATCCTGAAGAAACGACCTGAAGCCAGAGAGTCAAAGTGAGGATGTTTATTTTCTGAGCCCGTCTAATGCTGGTCTGTTCGAAGTAGTCGATTAGGGAGGGGCAATCTCTCATTCAGCAATCACCTTTTTATCCCATGATCTGTTTGTCACTCGTAATAATTTGGACGGCAGTAAATGACTCCACCTCCCCTCTTCCTATTGCTCATAATGATTCCTCTTTATGACCCAACTATAAATCTCTATAAATGGTGGAGGACACGTTATATGCTGTTGACTTGTCTTGGGGGCACCTATCCCTCCAAACACGAGTAGCTTGTGTGCCGGAAAGCCAAAATGCTGTCTCTCAGTTGTCTCCATGCTTAAAGCCAGCATTAAGTAATCTATTTAGCCTGCAACTAAATCTATAATGGGACACCTGCTATGATGCATAATGCATTCGGTCTACAAAATCAATCTTATTTTCCATCCACACGGGGCACAGCACTGTGCTTCATTAACTGCTTCATTCTGGCCCAAATCTCTGTAGTCACCTGGCAGAGAAGAGAGAATCGCATGCAGTCGTCTCGTTTTTTTTTTGCCCTTTGTCAGGCCAACAACACGTATAGATACGCGTGCGCTCACACACAGACACGCTCGTACAGTTCGGTCTGACAAAGAGACAAACGCCTTCTGAAACCTCATCAGGGTGGGAGACAGCTGCCATTTCCTGTCTGTTTCGCCCAGTAAGTTTAGCACTCACTCACGAGCGTGAAAGGTTTCCGTGCCGCGGAAAGGTGGTATTTGTGTGTGTGTATCAGAAAGGTTATGGGTAAATGTAACTGTTTGAGGAACAGCTGGGACCGCTCACACGCTGTCTGTCATCCAGCCTGGCTGCCTGATGAAGCCCCTGTTCGTGCCAGACTTGTGTGTTATGATACTAATTTATATTTCTGAACCACATTTTCCCCACTGTGCAATCACAGCATGTTGTTAATTTGGTTTCTCATCACAATTTATGGTCGGTGCTGCAGCGTGGCACTAACACGGGGTCGGTGAGAAACCCCAGGGAGTGCTTTTTTTTCTCTTTTTTCTTTTTTTTTTTTATTACAATTCAAGTGATGATGGAGGTCAGAGGCGGCTACTAAGCGGTGACGGCGGAATTCAAAGGAGACAAACTGTTGGTGTACAGTGAGCGGTAAATGGATCTGATGTCCTCTCTCCCCTACAAGGAAGCGCGTGTTGTCGCCGCGTTTTTCTTTGAAGTAACAAGATGATTGTTTACAATGTTCTTTTTGTAGATACGGCGCTTATGGAGATGACAGTGCTTAACATATTACAAGAGCCTGTGAATCAGAGGATTGAGGGGGATTCTAATTCATAAAGGATAGCTTATGGGGAAGAAACAAGCGGGGCGCTGGATAGTTGGAGGGAGGAGGGGGTGAGGCGAAGACGGGGGAAATGAAAGGTAGAATATCAAAGCAGGAAGGGACAGAGGGATAAAGAAAGGGAGGGAATAAGTGGCTGAAGAGAGGGCGAGATAGGAAGATGAAGGATGAAAGGAATACATAGATCTGAGACGGGGGAGAGGAAGAGGGGGAAGCGGAAAGAGGGAAATAGATATCTTGGCAATGAGCATCTGCTCCATCATCTTTAGGACTTCAGAACAATCAGCCACACAAACAGTGCTAAGCAGTTCACACAAATAGCATTACTCTGAAGAGTTGGTAACAATCTTCATCTAATGTTTGACAAACACTGAAATGTTTCTGGGTCTTATGGAGCTCCTGTGCCTGCTGTAGTCTGTAGTAACGCTGGGTGAAACAAGACAGCCTCGAATCAAAGCAATACACCTGGAATCTAAACAGGTATGCGTCCTCCTGCCACTGAGCTTAACAGAAGGTTAAGGATTTATGCTATCCTACGGCGGCCGGCTACAATTACAAAACTGTGTGGTAACACAGTCACTTAAATCATCAATTTAAGTCTGGCTTACTTGAGTTTCCCACGTGGTTATGTAGCCGGGATTAAAACTGCACGTCTCTGGTTTCATGTATTTTTTAAAGGCTGTTCAAAACTTTTTGCGGAATATAACGTTGCTCCCACTGTTGCTGTTGAATATTTAGTGCGATTGTATCCTCCTATGGCCGTGGCCAGGTAAAATTAAATTTGAGATTAATGTATTCATAATTATGTTCATGAAAATGGAGGAGGTGGCTTTCCAAGATTAATAATACACTGGAGCTGAACATCAGTTTTCACATGGTGTGTTGTTATGCATATCTGCCCCCATGCATATCTAATGCCCATGCTTCTGCTGAAGAGAATTATGTCTGCATTGCAACTTGCAGGTGGGCCCAGCCTCGGTAACGGACGTTTCTACCTTATTTTTCAAGGCCCTTAAACTTTCAGTGTGGGTGAGAATCATTCTGTCTTGTCTCCAAGTGCTCATCATTAGCGCTAAGTTTTTCTTTTAAACTGCCCTACATACGCCCGGCCGAGCTATTAATTGTTTTTAGTTAAAAACACAAGCATGATGTTGCTGCTAGGAAAATGTGTTGCCGGCTCTTTTGGTGGCAGCTCTGTGAAGATGAAGGCAATGTGGATCAGGCAGGCCCAATTTCAGGTCATTAAATTCAAGAATGAGTCAAAACTTTGGAAAAATGCAACAAAACAGTTTGTGCAGACCACCAGGGCACCAGATGAAATAAATATCAACACAGTTGTTGGTCAAACGTGCTGTCGTAGTGCAATTACGCCCTTGTCATCAGAAATCCACACTTTTATCACAATACTCACATATTTTGTTGGATCAGTGAAGATGGTTGTTCTGGAAATTATTACATTCCTGTGAGTGCTTGAAACAGCAGTAATGCACCGTGTCAAAGGTTGGATCACGTTGACCCCGTAGGTGGCGCATCAGTGCTGCAAATTTGCCATGATTACCCTGTTTGCTCAGTGGTGGCGGAAATAATTGCAACTTAGACATGCTTCAGACCTGAACGGGAAAGTTTTATCACTGCGTTTATAGCGGCACTTCATCACCAGGCACATCATAAACCTGTTATATACTGTATCTACTACTGTATCTAAAAGGAGGTCAGGCCAGTTGATCACTCGATACAGCGGGGGTGAATTGGCCTCAGGGGCAGGTCAGTTATCAGGACAATAGGTGGAGATACTGCTCCGTCAGGGGCCCCTGTGTGTATAATATCCTGAAGGTGTTGAAAGATGTAAAGATTGTGGAGACATTTTCCAGGGGATTATCATGTGTGTGATAACAGATTTGTTTTATGTGAAATACAAACAGCTCACAGGGCTTTGTCCAAAAATAATGAATCAGCTTGACAACAGGGAAATTAATTTTCCGTTTGTCTGAGAGTTTAACATTTTGACTGTTCTGCCCACATCTGTTTATGAAAAGGCGCACACGCTATTGGGGCAAAAATTACTACTGCTTGTCTTATTAGAGGCCATTTTGGTTGCATAGCTGCCAAATGTTTTGCTCCCCCCCCATCCCCACCCCATACTTCAAAGCGTGCGTAGCTCTATGCAAAACATCCTTTACCTACTGAGTGTGACGAGCTAATTACAGAGTAAATTGTGGGGGGTAAACCATGCATCTTAATTAAGTTTGCTTTAGACAACATGCAAGATAGCCTCAAATAAAATGGCACCCTTCCTTTTCTGTGACACCGTGTGTATGAGAGCGTGCACATGCATTGTTTGTGCGAGTGCTGATATGAGAGCACGGAAAAATACCGAGCTGTAAATTGACGCCGCTAATGCCTGTGAATACATGCCGTGCGTTATGTTTGTGTATGTGCCTGAGTTACTTAGCTGTGGTACACTTGCTCATTTACATGAGCACCACCAAGGTTAGCCAAGCAATCACATTATAGCAGTTTCACTGTGATAGTATAATGCTTCACCTAATATGTCGCGGGTATTGATTTCCTGCAAGCCAATGCAGCAAGGTGCAAAGATATATCTTGTGTGGGCTGTGAAACAGAGCGTCAAGGGCTTGTGGCACCAAATCGGGAGACCTTGCTTGTTGCGCGTCTCGGAGGCTTTGTAACCCTCTGGAAAGAAGTGGGCAGCAATAATACATCACAAGCCTTTTCTGGTCAGTATAACACTGAGAAACATCACGGCGCAGTAGTCAATTATGCATTTATGTTGCATTGTTACAGCAGCAGGTTTCACAGCTTTTTTTTTTTTTTTCTATAATTTTGAGGGGAGCCTTAAAATGGAAACGCAGAACTTGGCTGTTACTCAGCTGGTTGCCAGATTTCCCTCACAGCTTCAGCCAACTGAGAGAAATGTGGATTTTCCAAACAATTTGTTCTCAGTAGAAGAAATATTGCACCTGAACTCTATGGGCTGTATACAGTCGCTGCAATAAAAATGTTGGAACAACATCTGTACAGGCCTGTAAAGCCATTCAGTTTGTTTATTGCTGCTTGGATGTGTGCACCAGGCAAAATTAAGCCGTTTTCTGCAAGAATCTCTGCAAATTACTCCTTTTCTTTTATGTGCATTTGATGCTGATGATGTTTCTTTTCTTTACAGGTTTTATCCACACTTGCGGAGGCACTTTAAAAGGGAGGAATGGGACGATAGAAAGCCCCGGGTTTCCATATGGATATCCAAATGGAGCGAACTGTACCTGGGTGATTGTTGCCGAGGAGGGGAACAGGATTCATATAGTTTTTCAATCTTTCGCTGTGGAGGAGGAATATGACTTTTTATCTTTGTATGACGGGCATCCACACCCAGCCAACTTCAGGACGAGGTAAGGAAGCATCCCTAAAGCCATGCACCTTGAAGGCTGTGTTTGAAGACTGGCAGGTGGGACAGGAAGTAAGAGGGAGGAAAGCCTTCAGTGATCACTTCTGAGGGAAGGTTCACCTTTAATGTACACATGACAAAACCTGCTTAGTATTCTTGTCAGCAAAGTGTCAGCGGTGTGTGTGGACTATAGCGTGTCTGCCCGTTTCTGACATGTGCTGAATTGAAATGTATTCATAAAACTGTAGAAGATTCAAATCTTGATTTTCTTATGAGAGGAGAGATGGTTTCATTTTGTGCTTTTGTTTGATAGGAACTAATATGATATATATAGGTAATTTTTGCATATTAAATCAAAAAAGACACCACAGTTGAAATCATCAATTTTGAGATTTTGGGCTATTTTGCTTCCATAATATGTCTTCTTTTAGAGTAGTGGAAAAGCAAATTTGTGTGAAAACAGGACATAATGTATTTGATTACAAATCATCACTTGCAGATATAAAAATTGTAATACAGAAAATAACTGCCTGAATGGAAGTTATCAACACAGGCAAGTTTTTTGTTATCATGTACATATCATACTTCTCTTTACCCTGTTGACTTGTAGCGCCTTAATTTCTTTTTTTTTTAAATATCAGAACTTCTACAATACTCAAACTATTTATTTTCTCATAGTCTTACTCAAAAATGTGCACTTCAGGTGCAATGATATACACCAAACTTTTCAGTATTATTCCTACAATATTCTGAAAGTTTCAACAGAGGATTGGGTTCATATATAATTCAGAGCATAAGATTTTTCCTTCTAAAAACACTGATAGAATATTTTTTTTATGGCTGTTGACAGTATCTTCTGATTTCCGGATCCTTTACGGAGGATCACCTTCCGAAAACCTTTGCCCATATATATCAACAAAATGAAACAAGAATTCAGAAAACTGTCTGTAACCAGTGTTCAGATTTCTGTCCTTGAAATGTATACGGATTAGCACATATTTAATTATAAAATGCTACATTTGCAAATTTAAACATTGCATATCAATTGTCCGCTTGTCACTAATCAACTGGGTTAGTGTCATGGTTATATTTATTAGTTTAAAGCATATGTATAGTATTGATACAAAAAAACAGTATGGACCGTTTGAGTACAGGAAAATTCAGGGGGAAATCTATTTATCCCAAGAAGCTCACTGAGGAGTGCCTTGTAAATGTGTTGGGATTCCACAGCAAAGAGGCCCATCAAACTGAAAACTAAGCAGCATCCACATCATTTATTTCTGAATGAGCATGCTGTGCTGGCTTCAGTGATGCATGGGTCAGCTCAGTAGCCACCATCCTTTATTCAAATGTTTCACTGGAGGAGTCAGAGGTAGAGAAAAACACGGGAATCCGGCAGAAAGATCCGTCCTTGTTTACTTTATTCACTGAGCAGGCAAACAACTGTTTACTCGGTGTGCGTTCTGCATTCTCACAAAAAGCCCGAGGTTCAACTTGCGTGGGAAGATTTTTCCTTTTTATTTTTTATTTCTCCCTCTCCTCAGAATCCATCTCTAACACCATTACTTGGCTCTGCCTTGTGTTTGATTTTGACAGTTAATGTAGTGAGTGTTACTTGATTATTGAATTATACAAAGAAAGCCTGACACCTGTGGTGAGATGGCGTCGATGACTTTTGCAGTGGAGGCTCACTGAACTCAACCCACATGTAAGATATCTTTAGAAAAGGACATAAGAGGCTCCTCCGAATAGGCAGCATATGTAGAAATACTGGCTTTTGTGGAATGGACATTGCTGAAGTGTTGAAAGGCAATATTATTAGGATGTTCTCTTTCCTAAATGAAACCTTCTATGAAGAATCGTTTTGTGCTTGGATTTCAAAGGAAATAAGCCACGAAGATTTCACATTTTCCTTGTCAAACCAAATTGCTCAAAATAAACCCACTCTTTTTTAGATAAGTGTGATGTGTATTGTGGGGAGATTATCTCTCGTCTCAGCTGATAGTGAAGTCAGGATACACACATCAGCTCTTAAACCTGTCAAAAGCTTTTTTTCCTCCTTTTTTAAAAAAGGACATCTTAGTGTCTGGTTATCCACTTTTATTCACAAGCATGCTCCATCGGAGGTGAGAGTGGGGGGTCCAGCATTTCTCTGTGAAACGCTCAAAAAGACAGAGCCAAAGTGATTTCTCTGGGCCCAGTTATGTGGCTCAACTTCAGTGGAAGTGGACTGAGGGCACCTGCTAATACAATGCAGGATGTATAGACAAGAGTGGCAATGGAGGGGAATAATTCAAGAGCTGAATCATTGTTGATACTTCAGCAGCTGAATCACTTTAGATACGTAAAAGATTATGTTGCATAATTCGGTTTTCCAGGTCAGGCTTATGAGAGGTTCGTCACCATTCTTGTTTGACGACACATCACTTGATCTCACATATATAGCCGAACTCTGTTCACAATTATGTTTTAAAAAAAGCCTCAAAACATTATGCATTATGTCTATGACCAGTTATATAGCAAGTCACAATATTGCTACGACTTTACATCCGTATTATTCTCTCCAGAAGTTAAAGTACTGACAGCCTCAGCTTGTTCCTCTGTTGCTGTTATTAGATTAAATTGAGCCCAATATTCAGCATTATAGAGCATAGCACGTCTTCTCAAACCCTGTGCTATAAACAGAGGGGATCATTTCAAATTTAGATATTTGAGTTAAATGTCAGTAATGGCATATCATTTACAAGTCATGGCGGGCATGATGATATGTTATCAAACATGCTGTTAACGTTGCTTGATATGCTGAGATAAATCTTTTGGCTTTTTCGTATAACAACTGTAATCACAGTGCCAGTAAAAACTTTTAGATGGATTGACATCAAAATCTTGAATAGTATCAGCATCGAAATGTATCCATAATTATTGTCTACATTTTAAAAAAAAAAAGGCAAAAAAAGAAACCCCTCCATCAGGAATAACGTTAATTCACATCTTGATGTCCGAATATTATGTTAAATATTAAATTTTCCATTATCCTTGAATGCAACACCCGTCTCCCACATTCCCAACAAACACTCAAACTATCTTCGCACAGAGAGCAGTGACACCTGCGTGGAAGATGAGTGTTGACGAAGCTTCAGTTTGTCCTGTTATTAATAACTTGTAGTAAGCAGCTTTCATTTAAAAAAAACACACACTGTCCCCCTGAGTTTTCGTCTACATAATTCTCTAATCTGCTCACATAACGCCGCTGTCGACTAATTCAGGTAAAGTTTTACAGCCACACGCGAGGCAAGCTTAGCTCCAAGTCTTGAATGTTGGACGCAGTCACTGACGATATTGACAAGAAACGTGTCAGGAATAGCAACATGGCGGGACACATTAGCATCATCTGTGCGCCTCCAAGTCCAGGTAAGCTACATTACATGTCATTCAGTTGCAGAGAAACGCCACACTCAAACAACACCAGTGTGATTTGACTTTTGGAATGGCTAAGTTACAGTTATTTTACTGACCTGGTACTAGCAGTATTGGCTAACTGTCACGACCTAGCTACATGGACCAGTGCCAGTTAATGTTATCAGGTGCACCTGTGCTGAAATTCAGATGTGACGCATCAAAGTGTGTCCTGTTAAAAGAATGGTACTAAAATGAGACATGTCAGTGAGGAGATGCCTCTCATTTGATAAGAGCTACACGTCATTGATTTGAGAGTTTATTTTTTGTCAGTATTACATACTTTTCAACTGCTCAAATGTACAAACAGACAAAACACCATGCAACCGTTATCCTTTGATTGAAAATGTTAACAGCCTTGGTTCTCAAAGTGGGGTCTGGGGATCCCCAGGGGTCCTTGAGGGGATTCCAGGTGTCCTCAGGAGAAATGGAAATATTTTATTTTCATGCTAATTTCATCCATTACTAACGCATTAACAGAACACATGAACTGTAATGAAAGACTTAAAACACATTCTTACCAGATGAGGGAAAATCGTAATCACAGGGGGTTTGTGGTTTAATTTGTGTCAGTTTAGGGGTCCTCGATCCGATGTTAAAAGATTTGAGAACCACTGATTAACGGTATAGTTCAATTCAAAACCATACACAAGAAACACTTAATGAGCTGCGTGGATGTATTCATTGCAGGGCTATTTATTATGGTAACGCGCTGTATTTGTTGCCTGTTAAACAACAGTTATGGAGAGCAAGTGTATTGTTGCTGTATTTATCTCAATTGATCTGCATCACTCCACGTTGTCTTGTTGAAATGACTATTTTGAGTTCAGTTGAGGATGCAGGTATATTTAGTGACAACTACTCTCGAAGAAAAAAGACTGTCACAAAGCTTCAAAGGTTGATTGTGGTTTATATAAAGAATAATCGCAGTTGTATTTCTGTTTGTAGACAGAAACAGGCATGCTGTCAGAAGTGGTTGTCCCATCAGATTGTGAACTGTGATTGTCTGCTTGGGTTTAGATTGGTGAGGATCAAGCAGACAGATAGTATTCCTCTTTATCTAATGTCATCTGTCAGGTCGTCTTTTTCTCGTCTTGGTCCATTTCTCCCCAACTGCTAATTTATTCTAAAACAAGGTGTAATTTGTTATTTTCTGTTCAAGAAGGGGCGTTCAATTACACCCCTAAGACAGCTGTATTTATGGTGGTACAAATCCTGTTACTGGCTCATTCACAGCAGTTTTAAATGTCTTGTAAGGTGATGTTACATTGGCAGTCCAATAACACTGTTGAAGATATCATCTCTCATCTCATCTCATCTCATTTTCTTTCGCTTATCCGTGAGGGTCGCGGGTATGTTACCGCTCTTTATCCCCCTTTTTTCAAGGGGTCACGGGGATTACTGGAGCCAATCCCAGTATATCTCTATGGGCGAAGGCAGGGTACACCCTGGATGAGTCGCCAGCTCATCGCAGGGCCCTTACTGATGGCAGAGGCCGCCACACAAGGTGCCAACTGCCCATCAGGAGCAATTCTGGGGTTCAATATCTTGCTCAAGGATACTTCGACATGTTGAAGATATCATATTTCTTTTAAGTTCAGTTTTAAACCATGTAAACCTTGTCCTTTTTTCCCATCCTTTTGTTATTGGACCTTGGCATTCTGTGTTTTAATTTTGTTATTTAGTTTTTTTATCAGCAGATCTCTGAGGCTTTGTGTAACCTTCAACTCTCAAGTAAGGCTTATGATACTTGTCCTTTATGATTCTTGTCTAATTATGCTATTTAAAGAAAGTTAATTTAATAAGTTACATTTTGCTGTGAGCTGGTTGCACTGGTTCAGGCTTTTCCCTGGCTTCATATGCAGTTTTGATTTTACATTGGATGGAGGGATGTTTGGTTGGGATGTAAAAGTAGATGATAACATGTCTTGAGTTTGTAACTGTTTCAACCAGTGTGATATACCAGGAAAGACTAGTAAATATCTGTGCTAGTGTTACTCTTGTTTACTTGTTTGAGAATGGAGTAGAGCGATGTCAACAGTGAAACATCAAAATGGAAGATGACATCATTGTTTAGGTGAGCATTACTCAGGGTTTCTGAATTTGAGCTACTGTGTCCCCTCAGAGTTGCTGCAAGGTAGAAGTTAGTCATTAGAACACCACTGTGCTCTTTCAATCTCTATCTCTCTATTTCTCTTCACTCTCACTCGCTCCCCCCCCGAATGCTCTATGGGTAGATGACTGCCCACCATTCAGTCCAGATCTTCTCCGAGGTTTTGCCTGTTAAAAGTAGAGATGTGGAAATTTCTCGATTATAAGATGCATCGCAATGCAGACGTGGAAGGTTCTGCATCAATGCAGAGATAAAGCATTAACGAGAGTTTGTAGCTTATGTTGATTGTCTGATCTCAGCTGGACAATAAAGTTATGTCACAGTATTGTTCACATACTTTGGGTCTCTGTAAAGGAATTAATAAAAGAGTGTGGTCTAGACCTAGACCAGTTAAAAAATGTCATGTGAAAAACCTTTGCTGCAATAGGTGCATCAGTAGATTAGGCAGAATCAAACTTATTTAATTTCTCTCCAACGAATGTCAACAACTCCTGCTTTACGGTAACCCTGAGGGGACCCAATACTTTTATGTCGTCACTGGTGGGCCGCCTTTTAAATCATGACGTTACAGTTAGGGCTGGGTATCAATCAAAAATGTTCGATACTGGTACCAATTCCGATACCTTCATTTCGATACCGGTTCCTGAACGATCCTTTTTTCGATACCAATTTTATACTATCAATTTTAACAAAGAGAAAATTACATTACACATTACAGTACAAATCTTGAGTTTTACTTTTCAGCTTTGGCATTTTTCCACTCCAAGCAGTTTTCTTACAGGAAAAAATAACGAATAACAAATAATTTCCAGTGCAAAAGAACACTTGCAAACAAGTGACAAGTCAGTGTCTAATGCTCACTGCTACATACTTAGGACCTTTTCACTTAGCAGTTTCTCTGCAGAAAAATCAACACGCCTCCTTTCAGCTGCCTTTTTCTTTGTCACATAGTACTGGCAAAGTTTGAAACCCAGATATTATCAGTGAGCAATCTCTCTTATAATTCTTAGCAATGATACATGAAAAAGGCATTGCGTACTTTAAGTGGTGTGTTCTGGGCTTTGATGCTCATCCAAACTGCAATAAGTACTATCACAACCATTCAGCTAATAGCTGTCCACTAAACTGGCTCACTGTGCAAGATGAGCCCAAGTGAGGTCTGCTGGCCAAAACTCTATCTGTATTTTAAACATCGAATGACTTCACCCCAAATTACTTGATTTAATCCATAATTAATTAATGAAGACATTTTCCGTATATCAAAGCTTATAAAATAGAATCCAGTTGGATATAGAAAATTTGAATATGGGACTCCAACACTCGCGGCCTTGAAGATGTTTAAAATTCATATCAGTATTAATAAGAAATTTTTTCTGATATATCACAATATGGCAAAAGAGAAGCAAATACACACATAGAGACTGGGTGCTAATTGGAATAAATCCCTTTATAGTATGTATTAAACATGTAAGACACAAACTTCACTGTCATTCTGCCAGTTTTTAATTACAGTGATATTGAGCCATTAATTATGATTATGAAATAATAACATGCTATAATGCTATAATAATATCATCAATGAGTCCTGTGAAAGGACCTAACAATGACTACAGAGATGCTAATAACATTGCCAGGCTTCATATCAGTGTATAATTGTGTGTTAAAGGGTTGACAGTTTTTACTTTGGCTTTAATTATTACAGAAATTATGTGTAATTGTAAGAAAAAAGGGAAGATGATACATGTGAGTAAATGACAGCAAATAGCAAGTGATCAATATGAGGTAGTCCAATTTGCTGTTTATAAATACCTGAAGAGATAGCATTCTTGTAAGTTGTCATGAGCCTGAAAACCCAATTAAACATCATAATTTGTTTTTCAGTAACAATGTAAATGCAGATGAAGAAACAGAGTAAGAGTTTCTTGCACAAATTAACCTACTTCCAAGGCCTATGGAGAATGGAACGGTCTAAAAAGGTCAAAACTCTAGCAACAGTTGTTGTATATAGAACAACTATGTGTTTCAGGTTGTGCCTTTCATGTCTAGATGATCTTGATTAAAGCCACAAGCTGAAACACGTTGCTCTCACAATAAAGTTGTTCTTTATACTACAGGTGTTGTTGGATTTTTGACCTTTCACCTTCAAATGTAGATTTAGAGCAACCCTTACAAAGCTATTGCTATGACTGTCACTGAACAAATCCTGTGGGTATTTAATAACAAAAGTCAAACATGGTTGTCTCCTGTTATGCTTATTTTTTCAGCATCTTAGCGCTGCTTTATCCCCGTCAGTGGTAATGAAGGGAAAGCCTGAGGTAGTGAGGTGGAGGTTGCGTTAGACCTTCTCTTTGTCCATCATTTTGACTGACAGGGTTGTAAAAATTCCATCATAATCCATTATTACCCGTCATTTTAATTTAAATCTATCTTGGAAGAAAAAAATTCAGTCAATGTCACAAAATATTGGGTTAGTGTGACCTCCGGTAGTCTGGTGTTCAGTGCTGTGTGAGTGGAATACATTTTGGTCAGGATTATGCAGCATGATGAAGACTTTTGATAAAATTTGATTGTAAGTACACGAAGTGCGCATTTTTTTTCAATTCAATGCAACCTTCCACCTCCAGTACACTGAAGTGTTTGTTTACAGAGATGTCGGTTCCGGCATCTGCCATAGAGAAGCTGTAATGATATGCAGACAGAGAAAACACAACAGAGCTGATGTCAGGGAGGTGGCAGTGCTCTGTCAGTGTTTCGGTGGGAATGTATGATTGTCATGTACAGGGTGCTTATCTGCTAATGCTTATAGTCAGGCTGCATTTAAGTAAATGTGAACTAGTAAGCCATACACTGAGATTCCTTAGTAAGAAGTTATATTTGAAATGACACACTGATGTGTGTTTCAGGGCTATAGGATCTTTGAAAACTGGAGGAACTGCAGTGTCTTTTAGAGTATATTTGAGTTGCATTACAGTTTATGTTGGCTCAGGTAGTACACAAGTATGGATGGTGCTTTGATGTGGTATTAGTCATCAGTTGTATGTTTATCATTAAGGCCATAGTTGAAGGTGATGTTGTTTTAGATTACACAATATTGAGAGTTCCTCTGTTGCCTTGTATTTTTCATTTACATGCACATGAGGGGGACAGCACATTAGGAACACCTCTTACTATAATGCAGTCCAAGACAACACCATCACCAATGATAATGCAATGCTAAAACATAACTTAATTAACACCTCAGACAGTGTCAATGAAACCTGAACATATTTGGGACTGAGTGTAGGTGTCTTGTCAAGTCATTAGCTTTAAAGAGCCATTGCTGATTTGCTGTGTCAAATATAGTATAGGGTTAACAATTTACAAAAACAAGAAACCACAGATTATATTTCGCAGAGACTTCTTGAATGCACATTGAACTAATCCTGCCATTCAGAGAGGAGGAGGAAAAGCACGTCTAATTCTTGCTACGAGACAAAAGGAAATGGCTCAAAATTTTGATGGGTTTTTCCAGATCCGACCCAAACCTCTAAATAGCAACGTTTTTCTTTGTGTTTTAGTCACACTTGTTTTCTCCAAGTGCTGGATTTCCTCACAATGTGGGACTGTGTTGTGTGGCGCCAGCAAACGATAATTCCATGACAGAGTCTTTGCTTTGCCTGTAGGGCCCAAAATGTACGCTAGTCAAATGCCTGCTCTTACACAATTAATTCTCTCCAAAACAAAAAACACTGAGAAGAAGTAAACAACAAGTTTCTTTACGTTGTGTTTTTCTCTTGCCTTTTGTTTAACTTTGTCAAGGGAGATACAGCACAAACTTTCCCACCCTGTCTTACAACAACTTGTTCTAAGAGATGCTTATTTACATATGGTAACACATGAAGTTGTTTCATTTTTCAGTTTTTCTGGGTTTTTCCTTTCCTTCTCTGAATGTGTTGTTCGCTCAGGTGTTACTTAGGCTGGAATAAATGAGAGGGTGAAAATAATGACAGCCAACCCTTTTTTCAGCTTTTCTTTTCCTCTTCTAGGGTATTTATAAAAAGAAACCTTGATAGAGATTAAAGAGGTGTTTAATTTATTAATGCTATTAATTAATTAAGGCATAAATTCAGAGGGGAACAGGACAAAAGCGACAGTGAATTTTTAACATGAAAAAGAATCGACATCCCCATGATGGACCTGATTAGTGAATCTCCCCATTGATCTATGTATTCTCTTTGCTCTGTGAAGTTTTCCCCCATCCCTCTCACTCGGTGCTGCATTACGATCCCTCATGCCTGAGAATGGCTGGTTGAAGCACTAATTATTGTGCTGAAGTTATATGCTGTGGATGGTTGAGGAATGGAGGTGAGTTAGGATAATAAAGCCTTTTATTCCAGTGTTGTCTTGCATAAATAATGACCTCATTAAAGCGATGTTTTTGCGCTGTCATTATACAATGAAGACAACAAGCACAAATTAAATGCAATGTTGATACATATTTATTCTACTTGGATTTAGAGTTGTGCTTTTTTGCGTAAGCCTGTAAATAAGTGATCCTTTCATCATATAAACCCCAAACCATTCGGGTCTTTCTAGGTACTTTAAGTGGCAGTCAGTTTGATCCTTGACTGATTATGGCTGATTATGGACTGGATGGTGTTTTTTTATTTTTTATTTTTTATTTTTTTTTTGTATTTGTGTTTGTGTCCCCATGATGTAATTTCACCTCACTGGGGGACGCTAAACACTGTCTAGACAGTTTATTTACTTGTTTACCATTTATATGATATATCCAGCGTGGCTGAACACTGTTGTCATAAGAAAGTCATTGGTTTTAATACCAATAGTCTCTTTGTGGAGTTCACATGCAATACTTGTAAGTATCGATATATACACACAGTTGCCAAGCAAATCAGTTCCTGCAGTCAGACCATTTATTTTTAAAAGAAACCAATATCATTATCTTCAGGGATTTTCTATCGAGTACATTTACGCACAGCAGCATTGCACATAAACATATTGGTGATGACCCTGGTGCAAAATGAGCTTCACGTGACAGCAAAGCTAATGCTAACTGAGCTAGCGCTGCAGTAATGATAGTAATGACACTGAGAGCAACTCTAAAAACACAGTTACAGGCATCACTTATTATTTAGTTGGCTTCAAGTGAAGCATAACATTCACACAGTTTCTCTTGACCGTCTCTCAATATTGCAACATTAGTCCATCATCACCCCAGACAGGGAATAGCCACAACTGAGCAACGCTTGATCATCTGACATAATAGCAAAACAACATGAAACATGAAAACACTTGCAGCTTCTTAGGTTGAAGTCGGGGTTCTAACATCCAGGACAGATCTGCTATTTAGCTAGTGTAGTTACTGGCCTTCATTGATCAGTCCATACTAAATTCACACATTCTTGAGCTTCTGAATTTTTTCAGTAATTATGGGAACAGTTCAGTGATATGTCCATCAAAAATAAAGTTAATCCTCTGGGACTTGGCATCCTCAGATGAGAGTAGATGAAGACTTTTTGTGTTAATTCTTGCAGCCAACAACGGAGCAGCTCCCGTGCTTAGCTTTGTACTGGCCCTGATCTTGTTAAAAATATCCTGTGGTTTCATGCTCACAAATGTTGAAACCTCATTAAAATTTGCTGGTCTGTGCAGCCAACAACAACCTTCAGCATAATGTTAGTGCTAGTGTGCGGTGCTTACGATTAAAACAATGGCTAATCTTTGTACAGGAAGCTCTCACGGCTTGGCTGGACAGCAGTATTCTTAAAGTGTGCCTCTATGTAACAACGAGGCCAAAATCTGAATGGTTTACTGAATCCCACACGTTCTGACCTACGTAACCCACAAAAAACTGACTGGCTGGGACGTCTTATTTTAGAGTTTGCGGGTTGGTCAGCACTCCAGAAACCCAAATATATGCGCAACCACTGCAAATGTGAGTTGCTCATAATTGGTCCTCTTTAAATTATGCTAGGCATCTGATAAAATCCAAACACATATATCAAATGTAGACATTTAGTTTATTTTCTATGCCTGTAATTTCTGGGTTACAAGTCCCACTGAACAAATGAAATCAGTGGAATTCATGTCAATTAGTTTAAATTCAAAGTTATTAAGCACATTTCTAAGATTGTAGCTCAGATTGTGAACAGACTACCCTGACCCTAGCCCTAAGTAAATGTATTGCTAAATCTTTATTTTACTAGTTTAAACCAATTGTTCACTTTTCACTACACATTTTCATACTGTTCGTATGAAAATGTGTAGTGAAAAACCCTCCTTTTTATTTCATAGTGACCTTCATAGGTTACGTTACATGCATAAATTAGGCAATGGTTTCTAATGTTTTTTCAGCAGACATTAATAAGGTAATAACAGAGCGGTTATCTTAACTTACCCTGACATATCCTTTGCAGATTTTACCACACAGTCACTTCAAGTAACACAGAGTTTTGGTTTGTAGAATGTAAATGTGTGACTCTTGACCTCTGTCTTTTATCGCCACTCTTTTGTAATGCCCTGTAATAAAAACCCTTGAGGCTGAACAGTACTAGTCGTAGAATAAGTGGTGCACTAGTCTCAAGTGGTTGGGTCTATATTGCCTGAACAAAGAGAACAGTGCAGAAAGTACAAGTGCAATTTAGAAAAATTATGCCACTGGCTAGTGACAAATCTGATGCTTCTGAAAGCAGTTTGTTGTCATATAGTGTAAAGAACTGGCCACAAGTCCAAGTAGAATGATGAGTCTCGATGCGAGGATTCGGGATAAATTTGAAAATATATACTAAAGTTTTCTTTCTTTTATAACAGATCATTTGAATTTTTGACGTCATATCTCAGTCACAAGCGCATAATTTGTCATGATGCATGAAGTCTCAAGATGTGTTATATTTTTGAGTCATTAAGACTAGGTTGGAAAAAATAAAATCCCTTTCAAAAGAAGCAAAAGGAGCATGAGGTTTTTTTTGTGTGAAATCTAAGCAGGATTATCGTCTGTTCAGTGCTTCCGTAGTCATCTGCTCCAGCCTTTGTCACCTCCAACCTAGATAACCTAAATCCAATCCGTGCTTAGTCTCTCGGTTCTCCGTTTCACCCAAAAATACCAGAACCACAATGTAGTAGGCATAAATGGTGGAGAAGTAGAGGGTTAATTACCTCTTTCTCTGCACACCTGTGAACTAATTAGTTTTTAAGAGTTGAAATAATAGCTCATATTCATCCTAGTTTTGTTTTTGTGTCGACTCCCTGCCTGTTCTCATCAGGAGAATTACATGCAGATGCGTCATACTGAAGAAAATGACAATGTAATACTGCGAAAATGATTGTGAAAAAATGAGTTGCACAGTAGGCACACACAGAGTATGATATCATTTTTCTGATCATTTACCAGACTTTCGCCGTCTTATATTTCCCATTGTAATCCAAGAAATCACATATTTATTTCTTCCTCACTCTTATTATACCGATAATTAATTAATTGATAGGATGATTTGACCTGCAGTTATTTAAACAAAATGTCAATGTCTGGACCTGCTGTAATGAGTTAGGACCCGTCAATGCAAAATAAGCCTATTAATCATCCCCTGCTGTTTCTTGTCTTTGTTTTGCGGCGATAGCCAGCAGGAAGGCAATTATTCATTATTATATTATTATTTATTCTTGTTTTGCTCTGTTTCTAACAGTAAACAAAAGGTAAGTGGTTTGCTTTAACTGTTGCTTGGTAAAATCAGTCAGAACACTTAGGGTTTCTTCCCGCCACTGTTTTTGTTCTTTCCTCTTCTTTCCCAAGAGACACAACCTGTTTGTGTCATGTTAAGAGCAGTGTAGCAACAAGGAGAGGTGGGCAGAAACAAACAAAGAGATACAAAAAGGCAAAGTGACACAAACAGTGAACCAGCAAGACAGGAAAAGCGAACATAACAGTGAATAACAGCAACCTCATGAAATGAGAAACGGAGAAAGTGAGAGAGACTTAGTCTCACAGAAAGAGCTGGTGTGACACAGAGGGAAAGACAGATGGTGGTAGAGAGATGGTGAGTCAGACAAATAGAGGCACATCATTCCTGTCTCTCTCCCTCCTCTCTCTCTTTCTATGGAATGCCACTACGGTGACACACTAATCAGACGAACGTCTGACAGCTACCTTCAGGGCTGATGTCGTGTGTTCAGGTGGAAATAAAGGCTGCATCTGTCCACACAATCATTGGTGCACTGTTCCAAGACACACATAGTCATTCTGCTGCCACTTCGTCTCCGTTGAGACCAGAACTCCACCATCTCAACTTGGAGTCCGGTTTTGTCAAGTCAATCTTGGCAGGGGTGATATAGTCTCCCATGTAATGGGAGTCGAGCATGGTAGCTTTGTGCATCAGTTGGATGGTTTGTTGTCATATTTTCTCCTTTGCTCCTCCTCGATGATCCCGTGTAATGTTGGCATCATGTATTTCAAATTCAAAGCATTGTCTCCCAGATAATGAAGCATCAGAATGAGGGAGGATACAGTCATGTCATTTTTTGCTGACAAAATGTCCGACTCAGGGCCTGGCCTCAAACCTGCATTCACTGGCTCAAGTTTGGGAGGGACCGCCAGCTCTTATCTGCAGCATAAACTCTTGATGGCCAGAGCTTGTTCGAGGACTTGCTGCAGCACTTTCTGTTTCGTTTCCCAGTCCTTTGAATCAGACACGAAATACAAACAATAATTAGATAGGCTAATAAAGTTCAAAAGGCCAAAGTCCTCACCCACAGAAGCTCCTCGAAGCTCCTCTTTTATCCACAGAAAATACTTTGCACCTAAAGTGCCTGAATTGCCTCGTCAGTCGTCACGCCTTTAATTCTGTGACTTCTTGACATCACACTACATCACCATTTCACACATTTGCATCACTGTGCCTAAGGGCTAGTTTTAGAATTGAATTGGCACAGCTGCTCTGTTTTTGGCTCAGGTGTGTGTGAGCTGTGTTTTTATCTTTTCCTTTTTTGCATTAAAGCATGTAAACCTATTCTGTAAGTAGCTAAATAAATTTTGAACCTGAAAATGACAACGTGTCTAGAGTAGGTCATAATCTGGTACTTGAGATGTGGTCTTTGTAGAATTTCAGAAAGAAGTGTGATTGAGGGCACAGAAGTAGCTCAGTTAATAGAGTGCTTCCCATGTACAGAGCCTTTGTCCTCGCTGTCGTGACCCAGGGTTCAAGTCCAACCTGCGGCCCTTTGCTGCATTTCTTCCTCCTCTCTCTCATCCTATTTCCTGTCGTTTTTCAGTGTTGTCCGATCAATAAAGCCATGAAAAGACCATAGAAATACATTTTAAAAAAAAGGAAACAAGACCTGCGTCTGAGAAGACAGCAGGACCCATGGTGTTTATTAGTTAATGACATTTTCCAACCAGTCACCTGATGCCCCCGTTGCCAAAGAAACAGGTGGCAGTGAATGCCAAATGATGGAAATCTCGTTGTCTGCTTTTGTCAGAGACATACTTCAGTCATAATCTGTTTCCTCTGTATAAAACGAACCTGAGAATTGCCCCGTCATATCCTCTAAACCAGCAGTCCCTAACCTTTTTTGCTCCACGGACTGGTGCCATGTAATACATTATGTTATAGACCGGGGGGTTATGTGCAAGTGAAATACAATAACACAACGAATAATTGCCACCTGAAGTGCCTTCTTTATGTAGAGGCCACTCCTTTACTTACTAAGGTCACATACTTTAAGGCCACCGTCATTAGCAGTCTCCAGCAGTTGTCCACTCGCCGTCCCCGCAGCTCCAGTTCAGCCACTGTATCAGCCAACTTGAAGACAGTTGTCAATATCCAAATGACTGGTACCGGTCCACGGCCCGCTGGTTGGGGACCACTGCTACTAACAAGCCATATGTTCACGATTCAGGTTGTAACTTAGGCAGTTGCAAATAGTCTATTTTTTTTATTTTAAGATTAATCGCTTCATTCTAACCTGTGTGACTTTATGTTTCTGACACAAAATTTTGACCAACCCTGTCTAGACTGTCACCTCTTAATCCTTCACTCTGTCACTGACTGACAAGATGTCTTCCTCTCATGTAAACTAACCCCGTGACACCCTCATTCCCTTGCTATTTCTTACAATGATGACAACAGGGAAAGGCAAGAAAGGATTTAGTCTGTTGAGATTTGGAACATAGGTCTCAGGCTTAGTTTGGCAGGGCTAAGCTTTTTGTATGGCATTTTCAGGAATGTCTTCTCTCAAAATGTCTTTAAGATATTCTTGTCGTTGTCTGAGACAAAAGAAGATACCAAGACTTTTGCTCATTCACCTTAATTCTTCAGATTACCCTGCAATGCATCCATTTTCTCTGCTATCTTTGTCTCATTCTATCACATGTTGCCATAGCAGCACATCTTTTTCCAAACCATTGTACACTCTGTCTTCATAGTCACTGTTGCAGCACAAAGTTAGGTGTTTGTTCAACTTTTGATTCATGGGCAAAGTCAGCAATCATTTGTCCCACTTCTGCGGTACCCTCTGCAGGTCAAGGCGTGTGTCTGCACTCATCTTGGTGGGTGCCATCGGTCTCTGTGTGAGCATGTACTCTGCCACTGATTGTCCCTTTCTTTTCTGTTCTGCCCCAATAATTAGTCCCCCCATGGATCCCCCTCCCCAGACTTGGGGTAAGGAGGGTTAATTTCATAGACTACCCAGCTGGACATCAAACTGTGAATCATTGAAAACATATAACTCCCACACTGAGATGGCTCTGCAGACCCCTCTAAACCCTGTGCTCCTCTTGGAATGATGCTGAGAGAGTTATGTTGCAATAGAAAGCTCAAGGGCTTGTTTGTTACATGCCACAGCAGCTAACAGTGCGACCAGGGAGAAAGGCCAGGGTTACACACTTGTCTTTTTAATGAACAGAAACATGGAACTGAAGTCAGATAAAATGGATATGTGCCAACATGTGACATTTTTATGTGAGCTCTGACTGGAGCTGTATTTGAAGCACAAGTTTCTAACAATACAAATGCACAGAGTGTGGGAGACTTCATTATATTATATTATATTATATTATATTATATTATATTATATTATGTTATATTATATTATATTATGTTGTATTTTGATTGTTCACATCATTAAATGTTAGGGATGTTTCCAACAATTTCCCAAGTTTAAATGGTTTAAACTTTAAGCAGTCAACCAGTCTAAAAGTCAGAAAACCTTCCAAAAACATTTAAAACAAAGCACCATTCAATCTAGACTATAAGGATAATCAATGTCCAAAAAATATTGCATTTAAGATCAATTCAAATCGTTAATTACAATCTTCAATAACCAATGAAAATGACTTATTTCCCCATAAATTTCTCCGCTCTCTGCAGTAACTGTATACTTAACAGGGCTGGAGGCCTGCTAAATTAATGACATTGCCTTTAATATGTAGTTTGGATATTGCCTAACCAAATGTCAGTTGCCAAAAACATTAATAAGTAAAACAATAAAAAGTGACAAAAATAGTTTCAAGGTGCTTAACTCTCTCTCTATCCAGTCCTTGCTGTTTTTGTTAAAGCACTCCAATAAAGGGTTACGTCCAAGATTAATTTTTCCATGATCGCAGGCAAGTTCAGTGCTGTACTCGTTAGGTGATTTAAGCTTCTAACAAGGTCACATTTTCAATTCTGTTTCTGTGTAAATGTATTGAAAATTGCATCTTCTGGCCGTTGACTTTTAGCAGTATCTTGGCATGCTCTGCAGAACCTGCAACAAAGGGTAATTATTTACTGCAAGGACCAGCACAGTTCACAGTGCTGCTGTAATTGGAAACTCTATTGAAGCTGTAAATACAGCACCCTCTTCTTTGCTGTCAGAGAGGGGATTCCTGTTTTTCCACATTTGGCCCACTACAGGCATTATTCATCTGGCTTATTGTCAGGTAGAGCTTCAGTCACACCAACAGCCCCAAAACTAGCAGTTGATAATACGGAAAAAACAAGAATACAAGAGAGAGAAGGAGACATTTTGTTTCATGCACAACTTTGGTTCCCGGTGGACAGCCTGGATTACAGCAGTGGAAGGTCGATAGAACATCAGCAAATGCCGCTGAGGAATGGTCAGCAACACATCTTGTTTACGACGTCGTGAAAGTAAATGGATTTGTTTGGACCTGTACCTAATTTGAAATGCAGTAATGAAGCAGTCTGTTACAATGCAGCTACCAGCCCTCAAACACTACCCAACAATAGGCTATGTTCTCACTTGGGTTTTGATTGCTACCCAGAATATTGGTGGACAAATTGCATCACAATTCTCAGAGCAGTTCTGTTTTATTAGACACAAACAGCTACTGTGAACAAACTCACCGACTAGTCTTTGAACATCATTATTTTAATGATAGGCACTGTGACGTACAGTTTTTCTGTGCAACATTGTATTTTAGTGCACACATCTCTCAACAAGAATAAGTTTATATCAAGCCACCTCACCTGGCAGCCTGTCTGCCTAGAATAATGACAGATGTTTAACAACAAAGGTAGTGTTTTAGTTTCTGCCTCATAACTTTTCAACAGAGTTGTCTTTTTTGGTATCATTGCAATTTGGGGGAAAAAAAAAAATGAATAGTAGAAATGTTAGTAGATGTCACTCAATTGTTGCTGGTTGATTTTATCAAGTGAAAGCTGAAATATTAGGTTTTGTTGAACTGCTATCATAGAGATTACATCAAAACATTTGTCTTATTTTAAATTAGGCTTGAACGACAACTCACAATATGTTTTTTATTTGTATTGTTATTAGCATATACATGTGATTTGATGTCAATTAAATCCCACATTCAGCACTGAGATCTCTTTCTTTTATCTGCAGGTTAACAGGATTTACCATCCCTCCACCTGTTACCAGTTCTGGCTCCATTTTTTCACTGAGGCTTACCAGTGACTTTGCAGTAAGCGCTCATGGATTTAAGGTAGCTTATGAAGGTAAGAAAAGCATCACTTTCTGCTCTTTGTCTTCTACTGTCACTAGAAAAAAAGCCATTTGAATGAAAAATGAAAGACAATTAAGCTGAAGACTATGATCAGGACTTCATTTAAAATGTGCCAAAAAATCCATCACCCAGGAGAAGCAGACACCACTTATCCTGTCTGTTCTTATGTGAGATCACACTTACTCACCTGTTTTCCTGCAGGACTTCCACAATTTTGGACTATGGAAACATTAGGCACCCCAATTAAGCAAATTAATCTCATATTTTTCAAATCGACTTCCCTACCCCCAAAGTCCTGAACCTTTTTGCCACTCCAGAGGTGCAGCTGAAATTGCGTGGCAGATGGCGATGGGAATTAGTTGAACTAATGGATGTACAGAGTTATCTGCGTTGAAGCAGAGCTGAGTGCAGCAGGGAGCTGTCTAAATTTGAACTACCCTTCTGTGTCCATCTCGCTCACCCCTACTCTTTACCTTCTGCTTGTTCATGCCAACTCCATCATTCATCCATTTTTTTCTCTCTATTCATGATTATATTATTTTGTGCTCCTTTCTTTTTCTCCTCCTTGCATCAACCTAATTGTTTTCTATCTATCTCTTCTTCTTCCCTTTCCTTCTACCCTCCTGCAATTTTGTGTCTCTTCCTTCTATACCCAATTGTCTTTGGTTATTTTTTCACTTTGTGCTCTATTCCTTGACCCTCTCCTGCTCCAACAGGCTGACCCAATCCTCTGGCCTTACTCCTCCTCCCTTCCACCATATCCTTTTCCATCCCCCTTTACCCCCTCCTCATCTGCCCACCTGCCTTGGACCTGGCCAGTCCCGGACCTCTCCCCTCTCCATCTGCCCATTTGTGCTCCCTCTCTCAATCTCATGTTCTGTTTCTCCCTCCCCCGTCTCCTTCCATCTTTCTCTATGTCTCCGGTGGCTGTTGAATTACATCTCGTTCTTCTGCCTCCACTTTTTGCTTGAGTAATCTTACACAGAATTTCAAACTGATTTGGATATAAATCACATTTTGTTACATGAGCGGCACAGATATTCACTGCCCCATGCTGAGGACTAATCATCAATCAATCAATCAAAGGACAATCGGGGATATTATTATCATCTAGTTGTGTTATCACTTTTAAAGTGGGAAAGTCGTATTAAGATAAGATAAGATAAGCTTTATTTTTAGACTCAAGGTCCATACAAAAGTATCGATATAATATTATAGCTAAAGCTTTGATATAGTGAAATATAGGCTATAGCATACACAGCTAAATTTCTTATAAACATCATTTATTCGTTTAAGCCTGGTGTTCCAAGACAGTACACAGCACACAGCATAAATATTTTAAATCTAGGTAGTATGGTATTACTTACCTCTACAGTCATCTCCACTGAAATCCCTTGTGCCATCAGTTTTTAAACAGTGTATTTTTAGATATTGTATGCAACAATTGCAGGGAATGTAGTAACACCATATTTTCGATGCAAAATGATGACACCACAGTCAATTATGATGGTGCAATTAAATACAAAATATGTATAAGAAGGTTAATTGCTTCAAATGATGACCAAAAATGGGTGTCGTTATCATCACGATCATCATTATCTGAATCAAAAGCCTGATGGTCTGATTACCAATATAATTTTCAGCTACCTTGTCGGAGACCTTCATGACAATACATTTTTGCCAGTCCACATGTCCTGAAAGATTTCAGTGTCCCAGACAAATGAGAGACTATCTTGTCAAATACAACGGGTGTTTATTAAACCTACTAACAATTTATGACCCCTGACGTCGCCTTGGACAATCTTTGAATGAGATTCAACTAGCAACTGTCTTTCGAAGGGATTGCTTACTCTACCCTTTGTAGCCTACAATTCAAATTGTGGTGAGAGGGAAGTATTTTCATTGGACATTATGACCAGGGAGATTAAATACGTCAGACATCAAAAGATTATCTTGGTTTAAAACTGTTAATTACTGAATAATGGAGACAGGTATAGAACACAAATATTCAATCTACTCACCCATAATTTATTTGATTGCAAAGAAACTCCATAGTAACTCCCTGTCACTGCTGTACACCTCTTTTTCTTGTTATGATGATGTGGTTAGCGGCATCTTACACATGAATATGTATTTGCTCCTCGCTCTTCTGACTGAAAAAGCGTGATGCTTGTAGACTCTCAGAGATGATTGAATCATGACTGCAATTAAATGGATTTGAATCTGCTTGCATGTGAAGGACACAGTGAAGGACAGGGCCAGAAGGAATCTAATTTCTCAACGGACTGTCAATCTTTTGTCAAGTATGTTGAAATGCAAACCAACTCCAGCTTTCTCAGAATTTTTTTGCCCATACTGTCTCCACTCTGTCAGTGTAAACCAGTCACCTTAACAAGTGTGGCCTGAAGTAGTCAAGCTAAATTTATTAAGGAAAAGAGATACATGGGGGCTTTTCTATAAAAACAGCCAAACAATGGCCATTAGCGCTCATAACTATTGAAGGGACAGAGATAGGCTGCAGCCATGCAGCATACATGTACTAATAAGGCTATCTGCTTGCCCTTTGTTGAAGGTCGTGTATTTGCAAGAAAACATTTCATCACCTATCTAAAACCTGCCTCGATGCCATTTCAGCTTTTTTTTTCTTTGAGTCTTTGAAAGACAGCTGACCCATGAAACATAATTTTATCTTTTCTCTCCAAATCATTTCATTTGTTCCTCTGTGGCCATACAGATTGTCCACTGAATTGGAAAAGTATGTGTGTGTGTGTGTGTGTGTGTGTGTGTATGTGTGTGCATTCTTGTATGAGCATGTCTTGTTTACCGGCCTCTTAGCCCTATGATCCAACATGCGTTCAGTCAATATATTTTTCTCCGCCTGCACAAAAATCCAGCTCAGCAGCCACTCAAGCAGCCAGCAAGGAAGCCAGACAGGCAGTCTTCAGGCATCTCCTGTGGGGAAAGTGTGCTGCTTGTGTGCTCACAAACACTGCCACTCCATCAAACTTCCATCTTCTTCAAAGGGCTACAGAGTCATTAGATATACAGGCGAAATAAATAGCTCAGCCCCGGAGAAATCTTGCACCCAACTACCTCAGTTACCAGTTCACATAATTCACTGGTTATCACTGTGATGAGGTATAATGCAAACCTGTCTCACTCTCACTCTCATAAAAAAAATGTAGAGGAGTGTTTTTTATGATGAGAAAATCCCATTGCTGTGGTCTCTTCACATTATTCTGTGATGTTGGTATCCCAGGCCTTCATATTCGTGGTTGCTGTCTTCGCATATGAATACATGTTTGTGGACAATTAAAACAGAGTGCTCTTTTTACTTTACAAATTTCTCTGGGTTGAAGTACTCTGCAGGATCATATTAATGTTTTCATTTTGATTCTCTGGCATCACAAATAATTACTGCTGTGTAATTATGATGTTAAGCACCATATGCAAGGTTTTAAAGAGGCTTGAGTGGTGCTTTGTGAGGTCTGCACTGTATTTGCATTGTTTGCATTAATTTTCCCACCTTTAAGTGAAGTTTGTACAGGTTTTCTTGCAGGCTTTTCAGCAGCCTCTTGTGCTGAGGAGCGTCTGTTTCCCCAAGGTTCAGTTATATCAACAATTTATTTAGAGTTCTCCAGACAACAGCACTTGTTTGCTCAGGGCTTACTCTGTATCTAAAACACTTGATTTCTTAAGGGGGGTTCTTCAAACCCACATAAAAGTAAAAAAAATGATTCAATGTTGCAGTGCAAGCTATTATTATTCAAAGTATTCTTTTTGTTTCACATTTAGATATGCAGCTATACTGTGGCTGCAGCTGAGGCAGTTTTATCTTGTCTACAAGAGAGGCCATATCCAAGGCCAGTGAGTCGATGTCAGTATAATTATATCTAGGATTCATCTTTTTAACCTCTTAATAGAAACATTTAATTTTCTGCTAAAGGGTTATGATTATAGCAATGAATATCTGAATGTCACCTTAAGTACTTTTGACTGTAATATAGCAACTGAATATGCTATACAAATAGTATTGTATTGGATAGGATTTTTTTTGTTTCTTAAGCTTGATCCTCAAAAGCATAATACATCTGCATCAAAAAATCCATGCAAATTATTAAAAACATTTGCATTTCATGGAGAATGTAGTGCCATTCTGTTAAATAATTTATATGCTATCGCATTTTTATTTGGCTGAGTGCAATCTGTCCGATGTCCCAGCAACATCTGGCAGCTGAAATGAGAGCTCTGTTCAGAGTTCACAGGCTACAGGCTGCTTTTGGATATGATTTGTAACACTCAGCAGTCCACAAACTTCTGAGTTTTTGATCTAACTCATAGCCACATCTGATTAGTGGGACACTTTTTAGCAGAAGCATGTCTCCAGTTTAGAAAAATGCAAAGAATAAATTGTGAGTACAAAGAGAGAGAGTTCAAAACATGTATGTTGACATATTATTGCAAATATTCGCTGAGGAGGAGGTGTTACAAATAGTTCACATCAAAGCCCACTAATAGGTACACACAATGTTACTTCCCCCTCGGCTAATTTTGCATTTTTAACAGTTACCCAGTGAAGAGTCTTTCCAGACCTCCATATTATATTTGTGCTATGGCAGTGCAGGAAAAAAGCAGTAATCTTGGTACTGTAACTCAGTTCACACTCATGTACACTCTATGTACTGCCAGGTTTTCAGTTTAAGGGCTTCATGTATAACAACATATTTATTTTCCCTCTGTGATTCCCTGTGGTATTGAAACCGTGGCAAACATGTTTGTGACTTAACAGACCACCTCTGCTCATATTGCTAAAGTTACATCCTCTACTTTATTAAATGTTATGAAAAAAAACAATGTATATTCAACCTCTAGAGAGCAAAGCACGTTATGTATTCATGTTATTTTTCAAAGGCTTAAACATACAATTGTACAGTCTAATTCAGATGATCCTATACAGGGCATGAGAGATCACAAAATATTTTTAGTCTGAATATGATACTGTGGCCTCTGCAGTTACCAGATGTCAACTCAACTGATGCTCTAGTGTGCCCCCACCATACTATCAGAAGTGCTTGCTGGATTGTCTGATAGCTTCAGAAAGATAAAGAGCCTTTTTAAATAGCTATAAACACTTTTGCCTTACAACATGTTAAGACAACACCTATTGGTATGTCTGATATTTTTTTGTATTTAATTTTTCACCCATTGAGTTTTAATTGTTTTCACCAAACCTGCTGTATCAAGGCATATTTTATTTCTGAATATTTTTTTTTTTATTATTTTATTTTTTTGGCCTTTTATTGATAGTACAGATGAAGAATGACAGGAAACAGGGTGAGAGAGACGGGGAATGACACGCAGCAAAGGGACCTGGGCCGGGATTCGAACCCGGGTCCGCTGCAGAGCCTCAGCACATGGGGCGCGCGCTCTACCCACCGAGCCACACAGTGCCCCCTGAATATTTAATGACAAGTTTTATATGTATTAAAGGCAGTGACACACTCATACACACTACAATGCCAGAGGCACTATGGCTTTTTTTTTTTTTTTGTTTAACCCAAATTAGGTATGGATAGCTGGCTGAACCCATCGGGACCTGCTTGATGGGCTGGGTTCGAACAAAAATCACAAAATGATGTTTGGGTTCAGATTGGGTTCAGTCATGTGATAGATAGTCCACATCTGTTGAACAATGCAATTCCACTATAATCTACACTGTTCATGTCTTTAACCAGGGCAAACAGGCAAGTGGTTGCAATGGTAACTGCTTGACCTTAGAAATGAAATTTACTGCTAAACTGACAACTTCATTGCTTTTACTTTTCTCTGCCCGCATTCACTGTCACTCTCTCCCGCTCGCCCACTTGCTCTAGCAAGTAACCCTATCACTATACTCATTCATATTTTAAGTTGCCACAAATTATATCAAGCTATGAAAAGCTGGATGGGTTGGCATGGAAGAACAGAGAGTCATTGCAATGGTGATGATAGACTGTCTCATCTATTAATGTAAACTGGCAGTTTGGCACATTTCAACTTGTCTCAGAAAGCGTTAGCTTTAGGTGGGCCAGCATTAGAATTAGTTAACAGTCACGCTGGATACATCTCGAATCAAAGGAGATGATACAACAATAACATCAAAACTGAGAGTGGTAGATTTGCATTAAACCCAGATACCACGGCAAGCTCATGCCCAACATGTACAGAACAGTATGTGATGCATACGCATGAACCTAACCTTAGTTTCCCTCCAACATCATTGGATCAGTTATTTGCCAGTTATCAGTCATCCAAGAAATGTTTGGCAACCGAGTTCAGCAGCAAGGCTCCTGCTGATCAAGTTTTTCTTAATTGGCTGATGAGTGTTAAATAGCTGTAGCACAGTGTGTCTTCTGTGGTATTGGTATTCTCCAATGACATCACACATGCCCAGTTTAACACTATTGGAGTGATGGAAGGCGTTGTGGGGAGTTGTTCTGGATAATATCTGGTTGCACACAGCACCAGTCCCTGGCCAGTTGATGTTCTCATCTCATCATCTCATCAAACAATTGATTATCTGTCTTGTGTATATTTGTGAGCTGTGTGCAGAATTTTAATATAAAATTGTCTGTATCACACTTTAAAGGGTTGTTGTGGTGAGTATTAGATACTTAGATTGCCTTTGATGTGCTTAGTCACACTTTGTTGAATTCCTAAAAATGTCATATTTCAAACTAATACATTTAAATCTCACAGGCTCGCCATAGTTCCCATGCCGACATGTTTGTTGTTTGTTGCCAGGGAGCATGATATGCTGTGTAGGGATGCATACATTGATGCAGCCTTCAGTACATAGCTGTATTTGATAATGGTGAAGCTGGGGTACGACACATAACAGCGGATCATTGGACATTGAAGCATTTTTAATTTGTATGTCGACACTGAATATGCTTATGAAGGATTTTTTTGCTTTACCCTCAGGCTCATATGAACCAACATGTTTTGGATGTTGCACCATAGGATTTGCACACACCACTATGGGTTATTTATGAGGGATACACTTAGTCATTCTATTTCTCACAGTCTGCCTCGATTAAACTCCACTAAACTTTGTCTAAACAAAAGTTTACATATTTGCTAATGCATAATAGCTGCATTTGAATGTAATTCTTAGGAGACTGGATTGCTCTTCCTCACCCCTGACCTCTGCTGTGGTCAGATGTCAATACTGCATGGAATCTCAATTCCGCTTCTCACTCCTCACCCCTGCATCAGTCAGGCATCATTAGTGTTGCACTTAATATGGCTTGTTTTTCCATCGTCCCTCAGTTTGCACGTCCCTTCCAAAAGAATAATCCAAATAGACTGTCAGTCATAAATATCCTTTTGTATTTTCAGCAAACGTTGTGACCTGGAAGGAGGAAGGAAGGAGGTGTTGCAGAAAAAAAATGCATGGATCATGCATAAATAGATAATCAACCCAATATGCATATTTTATTCCTCTTCAGACAGATTCATTTGCAGGGGTTTTATCTAAAAATAGCTGGTATTACAATGTGAGAATGAGAGACTCAGCTGCCTATTTTTCAGTTACTCTCTCAGTGAAAACCTAAAATCATCAGCGTAAAATTGTACTGTAGGACTGATTTATTTGAATTTAGTATAGCTTTTATGGTTAAAAAATCTTTATTAGTAGCTAAGCTTGGGAATGTAGTGTTGCTTAGGTCTGTTTAGTCGGTCAATATTTCACTTGTGTTAGTCAACACTTTCTGTAGTTGATTAAAAATGAAATCACACATGATCTGTGGTCCTCCTGATTTATTCCCATTGCAGTCTGTTAGTATTTAATTTAGCTCATAAACATAAACAGCCGGCAGTTGATGCTGAGGATTTATATTGCTTTCATTAGGGATCATATATATGAGGGATGTGTATTCCAGAATCTGCAATGTAAAGTGGATTCATAATTGGATTTCTAAAATGATTCCTGGAAATTAACATTAGAAAATGCGACTTCACGGATGTGTCTATCAATGAAATCAACTTGAGGATAAAGGTCTCAAATACCCTCCTTCTTATCTCTTTCTGTCTGTTTCTATCCATAAATACATTCATCCATAACACAGTTTGTGAAAGTGTAAGAATGTTTTCTGGTTTCCTGGCTTGCCAGTTGGAATAATTAGCCACAAACAGATGGCACATTATCAAAAATAATCATTTAACTTGACTGCATGATCAGTCACAAGCTGAAGGATTGAGGGATGTTTTACATTCCCATCAACAGCTCTACTCCTGAGCTGATCACTCTAATTGGATTGTATTGATCATGCACCACAATTTCAGTTATGCAGTGTCCTGTGTCATAAAGCTCTGCTAAGTGTGTCTTTAAAATACACTGTATATGAGAATTATATTTTAGTAATATTTTTTATGAGTTTAATGTGAGGCTCTGTGCTGATTCATAAGGATGGAATTATTATAATAAATAATGAAATAATTTCCTTGTCGAAGAAAATGCCATATGTATAATATTAACCCATGAATGGAAGAGAGACAACTGCAAGTAGCTCGTTAAAGACCATGCCAGTGTGGTTCCTCATTATTCTTATTTAAAAATTGTTACGAGTTTGATACTGGCACAGTTGAACCCAGCCAAAAGGAATTTTAAAAAAGTAACGACACTAATTCTTTTAGCAGTTAAAAATTTGTAAACACAGTTACAGTGGTGATGAGAGACAGAAGTATGGAGCAGCAGGAAAACAATGATACACAGAGTACAAACACAATATACATGTTTAAAACCTCTCTGTTTGTTGTATAAATAATTGGTTTTACAGGCCTAACCTCTTTGCTCAGGTTGACTGGCATAAGGACCTGATATCATTAGACTGCAGTCAGACTCCCTCAAGTGTTAAGTTTAGTGACATGAACTCAAGGTCAGACCCAATCCTGCCTTCAAGCTGAAGAGACAATTTAAAAACTAGCATGCAACTGCCGGGGCGAAAAGATGCCATTGCTGTGTTATTGTCTTGAATTGATTAACTTGAGATAAAAGTTAACACTTTTTATGTGCAGGGGAATTTTGACAGAGAATGAGTTATGGTGGTCTAATGGAGGAGAGAAATGTACTGGAAGATTGTGTTCAACCAAAAGAAAACCGGATTGAACAGCTCTCCAGACATGTTTATCACAGCGAACACTAGATCGCTATCAAAATTCTTTTTCAATACTTTGCCAAGGAGTACATTGATCATAAGCACTTTGGCAATGTCAGTGCATAAGAATAGTGCTATTTCTGGGGAATTGCTTTCTTGTGGAAGATGTATAACTTCAATATGCCATCTTCAAAAATGTATCTACCTTGGGATTTAAAATAATACTAATGCAGTTTTGTACAAGTAATGTTATTTCTCATTGTTATGGTGTTCTGTCACATACTGTTCTTTGCCTCTAATATCAAGGGCTGACCTGAATGCTTCAAAGTTTCTACCATTGCCGTAATCGGTTTTCAGATCAGTATTCGAGTGCCTGTCCACAGCATTATCTGATTGGTTACACACCAAGGGTAATGGCCTATCAACACTGATGGCTACAGTGCCACAGAAGCTAGATCTGCTCCGGTGAGCAAGAAGAGCTGTGTGTTGAAGGGAAGGCAGAAGATACTTGCAAAGTTACAATCAACGTCACAATCTTAAGATCTGTTTCTATGATGACAAGCATGCCCGGCTTCCTAGTTACGTGTCAAAAAAATGCCCAAAGTCGAAGCCGATTTCACTAGAGGCAGAAGTGACAGCTTCAGTCGGTCAGCCAAATCATTAGACTTTGGAGAAATACAGAACACATCTGTAGCAGCTGTATTTCACACTTTAATCATTCAAAAGGTTGAGATCACAAGCATGCTGAACCATGTTACAGTTCAACTATGTTCTGCAAGGGAGCATTACTGCTTTGTATATACAAATGCCTTCTTTTGAGCTCCCTCCCTATTGGAGCGTTGAATATTTGCAGGTAATTGTCATTGGAGCCTTGAATCCCAAAAATGGTAAATAAGCTAATATCTATGTTTGTACCATTATTAGCAGTGAATGATGTATCCACAACAGCTACACTTATAAGGAAACATTTTTTTAAAAGATTCTGAACATTCTGTTAATATACATGCATAATCTGCAGACTTCACCATATTAGCTTTCTCCAGAGTTTAAAAAATGTGTGTGTCAAAATTATGATTTGTCTATGAAGAGAAATAAAAGAAAGTTAGTAACTAATATGAGTAACTTAGAAGAGATCTTTGTCTAAACATTGGTCATTTTATATCAGGCCTCATTGACAGTTGACAGTTCATCATTGTACAGTAGAATGTGCCAAAAGCATTAATTTGGTGAGCATTACCGTGGATACCAGAATCCTAATATTCATACTAAATGATGTTTTGGGCAATCTGTAGGGCCCTGCAGTGGGTATCAGATAAGAGCTAGTAATCAAAAAGTCTCGTGCACATTCAGTGCTATGTTTCTTTTTTTTTTTTTTTTTGTAGTGAGGAATTTTCCACCGTTGAATTTATGAAAATAATTTGAGTTCTCCCCCCGCTATTAAGCAAAATGGCCATTCAAGAGCGTACAAGAAAATAATTATAGTTGGCAGCTGTAGCTGCTTTTTTCATTTTGCCCTGCTATCTTTTTTTCACTGCCTTGTTTTTTCTTTCCTTCTGCAAAGTGCTAATGTACTTGTTTTTCTCTGCCCTTCATTGCCGCTTCCAGCCATAGATTTATGTTGGTCAGTGAACTCTTAATGTAAAGAGATGGGTAAGACAAAGTATGGTACTTTAGCACTCCCTGGGTAGTGCATTCTATCATCTTACCATATGAATGTCAGCTCCTCAGACATAACTAAGCATTTGATTAGCAATGGCATTAAATGAACTCAGTGCTGACATTTGCTAGCCATGAACAGTGTCCATAGACTGTACACTGAAGTCAAGATTATAAACAATGTCTAACAATATAACATGGTAAAAACTCTGAAAATACATTTTAGACAGGTCTGCATAAATGACTAGAGACAAAAGGAAGAAAGCCCTTGTAATTCTTAACAATACTGTCTTGTCATTCTATTTCCAGAGCTGAGAAGCAGCGCGTGTGGAAACCCAGGGATTCCACCCAAAGGCATACTGAATGGAACCCAGTTCAACATAGGTGATAAAATCCGCTACCGGTGTGTCACTGGCTATGTCCTGGATGGACATTCGCTCCTCACATGTGTGACCAACGCAGCTGGTGTGTCAGTGTGGGACTTCCCTGTGCCAATCTGTAGAGGTGAGGACATTTTATCATTAATAATGAGTTATTAATCATTTTAAGGGACTGGCTGCTGCAGATTTTTTTCTCAGAGCTGTACAATGTTACTGTCGAGTATCATGGAGAATATACAATGTTATCTACATATAGTGAGGCTCTGCTAAAAAATGTAAAATTAGCAGGTGATTGTTTTTTGTTTGACCTCTTGTCATTTGATTTCCATGAGTTGGTTCAAGTTAATTGCATTTCAATGATTGGCACCCTAGTGGCTGTATGATTGGGTGACTTGTCTGCGCCACAGACATAGTAAAGTGTGGCACAAGCATAATAATAAGCACAATCATTAGATCTATACATTTATTTGCAATCTGATGGGATGAAAAGATTTTAATCATGTTGAAGTTGATTAGAGCCTCCCTGTCTCGAAAGGTTAATTAGATATATATTCCTGTAGAGAAAGTAGCTTAGATACATTCTCCTGTAAGGTGGAGTGCTTCATCTACTGGATTCTGGCTGCACTATGATTATAGTGGAGAATGAGATTTGGACCCCTCTTCTTTGCACTGTAGACTGTTTGTTTTTTTTATAATGTGATGTTTTTCACTGTTTTTTTTTTCTGGTGCCTTACCGAGGTCACAGTCAGCTCTTCTCCCAGACTGCAGGCATAGCAACAACAGCTTACACGACCTACGAAGCAATTAAAGGTTTATCTGAAAATATTTGGCAGCAACAAATAAATAAAAGCTCACTTTTAGTCCATTGTGGTTACCCAACAACTCCAGAACCATTGTCAATGACATAGACCAGCAGCAACTGGAACATAAGCAGTAGATCCAGCAGAGAAAAAATATGTATATGTATGTATGTATATGTATGTATGTATATATATATCTACCCTGCTGCGCGTCGGACGGTTCTTCGGCCTCCGCGTCGTCCATTAATTCCTGATAATGGACACCTCGTCGGGCATTATCCCTTACATATATATATATGCATATATATATATGTCTGTGCTGCTTCAGAATTTTGTGAAATGTAATAAAGTCACAATTGAATGACTTTGTGGCGCTGTCCGCTATACTGAACTCAGATCAACTGTTATTCACTCTTTCTTCACTTTGAAAGTGCGCAAAATGAACAATGATGGGATGTCAATCAAGTCAGGACTTCCAAATAAATAGTGCTGGCACAGCTTTTTCTCCTTAGGCAGAGTGACAAACAGGGCAGAGGATGAAAGTACTCTACTGGAAGTCAAGAAAAAAGGTAGGTTTAACAAGCAGCAAGTTAAGTTAGAGTTTACAGTTTAGATACACATTCACAATATAGTCTCTATTTGTTGATCAACTCATTATTGTCAATATTAAGAAAAAAGAAAGTTTCAGGTAATTTTAGCTGAAGTAAATGTGATGATGCACTGTAAAGTTAAAGGGATGAAAATGGAGGAGGAGAGAGGGCAGACAGGGGAAAGGAGAGTGGAGGACTAGAGAAAAAAAAGAAAAAGCATAACAGCATTTAATGCTTGTTTTTAGTTTTATGTTTTAAATTACATATTGATATTTCCATCATCATTCAAATACCACCCAGGTGCAAGAAAACCCTGTCCTGCTGTGGCTGAAAATAATCCTCGAGGCAACACTGGGATGTGTGCTTAGTAGGTTAGGGTCTCACAGCAGTACACATATGTAATTTATCATTTTTGTTAAAGTGTACAAAGGCCTGAGTGTGATCATTTGGCTTGATGATCTATGACACGGTAAGGGCTTACTGATGCACATATTCCAAGTAGAGAACTCTATCTCCTTTGCTTTTCATGTGTCAGCCTCCCTTTACCCCAAACCACCATTAGCAAGTGCTGCCGCAATCTCATTTTGAGTTGGGGAAAACCTTGACAGTTATTTTTGTTTTTATTTTTAGACAGAGCCACAACTTCATACAGTATACGGCAAGGACAAATAAACTAGCATTAGGCAAAAGCTCGTAAAAGGATTGAAAACCATTCCTATATACCGAATATTTCCTTCCAATCTAAGAGAATAGTCTGCTATTGTTTTTCATTGCTATATAGTGAAACAGAGTAATGCAACTTTAAAGATATGGCTCCACAATGGTTTGCTGAATCCAAGATTAGAAGTCTTGCACTATGGAAAAGTTTGGAGTGGATCTGTGTATTTTAAGTTTTTCTTTTCTTTTCTTTTCACCAATAATCTGGTTGTATTTTGCTTGTTTTCTGATGCAAAGCAGTGAATAACTGCATGTCTTGAATTGATAAATTAGTACATTTTGATGATGATGGTGTACTCAGTCTAAGATTTGCAAAGTCATCCAAACAGAAGAGAGGATATACTAAAAAGATTTCCTAAGCAATCCCAAAGCCAGCAGAGCAAATTTGCTTGTGCCAACTCGTTCTACATTGCAAGGCACAGCAAAAAGAAAATGGTACAGCATATGTCTGAGAAATGGCAAGCTTGGAGAAATAAAAAGCTGCAGATGGAGGGTTCCTCCGGTTTCCATTTAAAGATGGTGTTAGCCTCTATTGCCATGGGCCAGAAACATCACTCCTTTTCAGGTCTGGGCACTGCTTGAGCCACTCTCTCTCTCTCTTTCTCTCTCTCTCTCTTGCTCTCTCTCTGTGTCCCTCTGTCTATTTCCCTCCGTCTCTCTGGTCTAAATCCGGCCCAGCTCCTGTATGTAGGCAGATGGTCCTTTGATCTTATTTCCTCAGAGATCCTGCCCTTTCTGCTCATCACCAATTGTTTCACACTAAACACACAGCAACACAAAACCTCTCCCCAATCCACCATCCACCCCCCACAGTCTCCCAACACCTCAGTCGTTCACCTCTTTTTGTCCCTACCTCTCACTCTTTCATCTCTCTCCCAGTTCTGTTCACCATGCTCATCCATCTTCCAAAGTCATGGAAGTCAAACATTTGTGTGTGTGTGTGTGTGTTTGTACAGCTGACAGAAACAGAGAGGAGAAAGGGGTAGAAAGAGAGGAAATGAAAAGGGCAGAAAGGCATACACATTTCTTAATCAAATGCTGCGTTTAAAGCAAGATAATGACGGCACCAAACCCAAATTTAACCAATATTACACATCATTACTAAACCGTGGAATTATCAGATATAAATAAATTGGCTGGACAGAGTTGTCAAATTCATTTAATTAAAAGTGGTCACTGCATTGCTTACCCTGGAGGCACAACATGGAAGTCTGTATCGATAAAGTTATGTCACTTAGTAGGGCTGTAGTGTATCAAAACCAAAATCGCGACATGACGGTACACGTCGTGATGATGACGTGTGTGTGTTTTCAAGGTGTTTCCCAGGTGTTCCCCCTGTCAATCTAAACCCGCGGATAAGTTATAATCATGTGGATGCTTTTATGTGTCGTGATTGAGATCCTGACCCATCGAAGTTATGTTTTTCGCTCTAAATTACATAATTACATAATCGGCATCAGTGAACAGGTCGCTGTCGTCTGACTCTGTCACTCGCGAGGTCAGGGTTTTTTTCCCGTGGAAAGTTCACTGAAGTCTCGGTCCACAGAGCTGACTGTTGCAGAGATTTTTTTTCATCACAAACACTCGGTGAGTTAAAGTTTTTTGCCAGTGACAGACGCTGTTTTTCGGGCAGAAATGGAGGACAGACAGGAGGATAGATGCTTCTCCATGTACAGCTGCTGTATTTTTTTCCTAGTTGCCAAAGACAGTTACAGTTACTACGTTACCTTTGTTTGGTTCTGTAACGTTGCTTTGTGGGACATTTCTCTTTATTTAGTTGAGTGAGGGACCTGTGCAGTCAACAGACCATCTGAGAGACACGCCCTCCATATGCGCATTCGCTCATCCATTCACACTGGTTCAGTATTCAGCAATACTGCACCTCTGATACTATCAGATGAGTATCATATACAGGAGTTATTGAAATGTTACATCAGTATAATGTTTAATTTAAAAACATTAAAAAATTGAGGTTTGTATCGAACCGTGGGTCAAAAATTGTGATACAAACTAGCCGTGTGTTTGGTGTAGCGTTACAGCCCTATCACTTAATACTTCTTTTTTCAAGTTTGTCCTCATATGAAACAATATTATAATGATATAATTAAAAATAAAGGAGAATAAATGGTTTCAATGGCTTGGGTTATAAGACTCCCAGAGTAGTTCTGCAGTAACTATTGTAATGCTATTTGAGGCCAAGCGCCACCAGCAGATACTTGCTTATTCCATGCACTGCTCAATTTTGAGACTGTGGGCTATTTGCCTCATGTTGACTTGTTGTCTTTATGACAGATCTATGTTCTGAAAATGTATGCAAATTAGCACATATTTATTTAGATAATGCTGCACTTGCATATTTGAACATACAATTTCAGAAAATAGGAAACAGAAAAAAAAAAATTCTTAATTTAAGTCATTAACTGTGGAAGTTCCACGTTGATATGTATTTTTACCTTTTACACCTGTAGTGCCTTATTTTTTGTTTGGAGTTGTATAAAACACTATTTTAAAGCCTTTTTTCACAAAATTAGTATTTTTCTCATCATATCTTCCAGTATTATTCCTACCTATATTTGAAAGATTTGTACAAAGGGGTTTGTTGGTATATAATTCAGCGACTCATTTGTTGTTTTCTTAA
>CAEMYA010000161.1:885193-941770 GCA_903131615.1 Diplodus sargus
ACAGATCCTTCCTCGTTTATAAATCCAGAGCATGCTCTAATGATTTGCTAAGGAACACGTTGCCCAGCATTCAGTGCCTCTTTATGTCACTAAACCTCGTTGGCAAATTGTAGCTCAAATGCTGCCATGCATCTCAATGATACACTGCACGTGAATGTATGACATCTGTAAGGCAGTATCCACTCAGTGCCATTTAAAATTCTCAAGCTGTGAAGCATTTTTCAAGGCTCAGATAGCAGTTTGCCAGTTTATAATTTGCAGCACCATGCTTGGATGCTTTTCAAAGAAACAGCTAAGAAACCTGTAGTACTTCTGTACAATAATGAATTGCCCCCAAGCATCTCCCCAATTTTCCTGTGCAGTTTAATTGGCTACAACTGTAGACACATTAATGAGTTATAAGTGAGGTTATTATCATTAAATGTGGTTGTTCAAATCTATTTTATTCCATCGAGGAAGCCCTGTACTGAAATATTTGTGATTAATTCATGCACACATAGTAGAGTGTGACTTGCAGCTGTTTTACTGAAACATCTCTTAAAAATTGCTTGCACACAGCAGGCAGTTAATACCACCATTGCTACTGTTTTCAGTCTACATACAATATTACCTTTGTCCTTTTCACACACTTTTGCACATGACATCTCGCTGCCACCCCCTGAGATGAATTTCCTTTAGCAGTGATCAGACAGCATGTCTGTTATCTTGAAAACCACCTCAGAGAAAAACCTAACGGAGCTGTTTTTTCATTTGTCCCAGCATAATATATTCTGGTGTAGAAAGATCTGAGAACCAAAGAAAGGATTTCATTTTTGTTTACCGTTTATGGGGAGCCTTTTCATTGTCTTTTTTATTTTCTATGATAATGTCAGTGGAATCATTTGCCACAGTGGCAACGTTGTGTCCTCTGTGCCTTCCAGTCAAAACCTCGAACATAAACAGTGCAGGATGACAGCCTGCTGTTTCTGCTTGCTGTCTGCGTGCAGCTCACGGCCTTACTTAATACACTCTTATCTACAGTAATGAATCTTACTGCTGTGTGTTGATATTTGATTGATTTATATATCATGTGTCACCATACAATGCCCCTTGGGTCTAGAAGACACCCTGCAGATTCTTGTATTGTATTAGTTATATACTTTTCACATTTAACAATTTGGAGCTGACTTATGCTTTAAGTGCATATGCAATTCACTCACAGTTTCCTATACTTCTAAAGCAGTCAAGGAGTGTGTATAGGAAAGACCTTGGGATGTAATCATCTTTCTTTTCTTTTTTCCTGACATTCATAAATTTAGCCTCTGTAATAATCTTGCTTGGTTGTAATGGATGTACTACTCTTATTTAATGCAAGCTGTTGAAAACTGTATTGCTTTATACTGCATCCATTAACTGCGTGCCTTTGCTTCATTCAACAGTTTCAATGGTACTGTACTATTTTTTGTCCTGTTTCACAATTATTTTGTGTGACCCTAGGATTTAATGTCACAGTGAGTTTATACAAAATGTGTACTCTTGAGTTCTAAAGCTCAACCCATGTAAATATGTTATTAATTGATCTTGTCAGACTCTTGTGTTTTTTGTGTGTTAACACTTCATTTAGCCAGTCGGAGTCTTGTCAAAGCTGCTTTCTTTGAATCTGTTGTATTTGATTTATTTTATATTCCTGAAGTGTTATTTTTGTATGTGGTTACCAGTGTTCATATTGATAGGTTTTGAAGACACTGTAAAAGTGTGGTAGAATGAATAATTGTGATATAGTGGTTTGATAGGAGCACCCACTGATAATAAGTGGAGGTTTGACCCTCATCAAAATTTTGGGCTACTGATTTGACGCAGTGTAAATTAAATTTAGTATTGAATATATTAAAAATACTGTCAGCATATCCCGATCCCATAACCATTTGATCTGTAAATTGGACTTTTAATTTATTTTTCCTTTACCATCCCCTGAATTAATCTTCTGTCAATCTTTGTCTCTTGGAAAATCACAGTCATTCTTCCTTTTTTTTGTATTCCTCTGTTTTTTACTCTCTCACTCGATTTGCCCTCTACATTTCTCTTTCCCTTCCACTTATTTTCTGTCTTTTTCCATCTCATCTCCCACACTCACCCTCTCTCATTATCTAACCCTTCTTATCTGCCACTTCTTTCTTGCTCTCTTTGTCTTGATGGCAATGTGGACACTTTACACTGTCCTCGTGTGTCTCATCAAGGTTAAAAAAAAAATGATATTGCTCATTTGGTTATACTTGCTGCACTCTAATTTCACTTAAATTTCAGCCTATAGCCAATTACTCTACATATCTACTGGGCACTCTTTGGAATGTCATCTCAAATGCATTGAGGCAATATAAAATTTCATCACTCAAGATAAGTGTTATATGGTGAAGTGTATGATGATATAAACCAGAAACAAATCATGGCTTCACGTGCTTTTGTTGTTACAAGGCTGCAGGCATTGAATGAATGCCTGCCCTTGCTGTAGTTCACCAATGAAAGTCTGCCCTTGATATGAATTACATATGTGTGGACATTATTGAAGTCTCACACGGTATCAATGCCATCTCCGCCCTTCTTATAAAGACTTTGATCAATTGCTATGCTCCAGCTAATGTGTCAAAGGACATGGAACGCACTAACTAGAAGCCCCTGCTCTCTCATCCTTTCCCCTTTTCTCTTTATCTTCTTTTGAATTTCATACATCCGCTTCCTTGTTCCTTGACCAATCGTGTAATGCAGCATACGGAAATGTTCCAAGGCTGGCAGCTCTGACAGCCCTGAGTGGAGCACTGAGCCATCAAAGGTTTCAGCTGGCACAGCTGAGTGTCACATATTAGTCTTAAATGATGTGAAAACTGTGAAAGCCTTGCCATCATTAGAATTCTTTAGGGGAAAAAAATCGGATACAAGGGTAGAGGGGAGGGTGGTGAGTAATAGTAGGAAGATCTGAGAGAGCTCAGACGAGAGGAATGGAAACAGAAATTGATAGAGAGCGGAGGAAGGACGGGGAAAAGAAGGGAAAAGGGACGTGAAGTGAAAGAGAGCAAGCCGCTGTTATGGTAGAGTGCATTAACATTCAACTGAGGTGTCACGCTCCCCACGTTACAAAAAGTACACAATTTCACAGCATTATAAGCTCTGTTTATCACCATTTGTTTGTTTCCTGAAACATGAGGGGGCTCAAAGGACACAATGATGAATTACTGACTCTTCGATAAATGGAAGAGACAAGATGGTAGAAATAAGAGAGCAAGCACAAAAGATAGTTTTCCACCCACTAGAAACTGCACAGAAGGAAACTGCGCCAGAATTAGTGCACAATTAATTGGTAAATAGATATCATCTCAATTGTGACTTGTCTGACTGCTTAATGATTCTTGCCAGTGTGAATAAAAACACAAATAACCTTTTAGTCTTGCACGTCATGTTGTCAACAATCCAGCATAATTAGGTGCTGGATAAGCTGTAGATACCAGACTTGACAATCTACAGATGAGTGAAAAACAAATAAAATGTTCTTATACAGCCCGTGCAGCTGAGCAGTGGCTTTCACAATGGTCGTTTTCTAGCTTGCATTCATTTGAAGGGACAGGTACAGATGTTTTATGCCTGAGGCCACTTTTCCCTCCCTTGTTGAACTTTGAGTAATAGCTCTGAAATAACCCAGAGAACGTGTGTCTGTTCTCCCCACACCCTCCCCACCTGGTTTTTCTCTACTGTGACTGACAGCGGAGGACACGTGCGGTGGCACACTGAGGGGCTCCAGCGGACTTATCTCCAGCTTCGATTTTCCCACCGGTGACTCCCCTGGTGCTGGCGGAGGTGGAGGTGCTGGAGGCCTGGGCAGCAGTGGGGAGTGTAAATGGACCATCCTGGCAGATCCGGGGGACACAATCTCCCTGGTTTTCACTGAGTTTCAGATGGAGGAGAAGTCGGATTATCTGGAAGTCGAGGGTTCTGAACCGCCAACCATCTGGTGAGTTGAGCTGTGAGGAGTGAGAGTGGTTGGTGCTTGCATGAGATGATTATTCAGTTGGAACATTAAGAATTTATGTATGACAGGAGGTGTGTCATATGGTGTTCACAAGGTGTTACAGAAAGGGGTTTGTGATTTTTGTGTGATGAGATTATATTAGTGTGGATGCAGGTTTGGTTTCCATGAGTGTTTTTGACTCGTGTATCAGTTGGCGAAGGATGAAGTATACTAAATTCTCTCAAGAAAAATAATTTGTTTTGTGCTATAGTAAAGCTGTTAATAAATCATGACCTATATTCTGTTAGAAAAACAGGGCTGCCAAACTGAATGTAGGCCAGGAAGTACGTTTGGAAAATCCAAAGATGCTAGTATTTTTATCGCAATTAGGGTGTTTTGTTAGTATGAAGTCAGATATGACTGACAAGTGAAAGTTCCCTGTAAGTCGTGAAATCATGTTTACTTGTGTTTCCCAATATCAAGTAGAATGTTTCAATTGGTTTTACAGATGCAGTTCCTAACTAAGACCAAACTCTGCAAGATGATAATGAAGAGGTCCCTAAGAAAAACTATTTTTCTTGATTAGTATAATGTATTTACCTGTCTGCAAAAATGGTGTGCACTGTTGAGATTTGGCAGCTGTTTGTTTGATCAGAACCAGCAGCGTAACATCATGGTGATAGGCCCCGGTGCAAATATATTTTTTGTGCCCCCCACCCCCGCCCTAAAAACAAGCGCACGCGCACGCGCACATACACACTTGGACACACATGCACAGCCACTGGAAAGAACAGTATTGCAGGGGTGGGCTAGCCATCGGGAGTACCAGGATTTTTCCCGGTGGGCCGATCAATAATGGGCCAATGGACGGCTGTTTTTTTTATTTATTTTTATTTATTTGTTTTTTCCTGCTGCACCTTGCCTTGGTAACTAACTCTCCCAGCCCGGGGAGAGAGACATGCATCGACTCGGCCCACAGTGCTCTCCTGCAGACACAGCAGAGAAGTGACGATTGGCCCAGTGGCTTGTCTGTCTAAAGAATACCTGGCCCAATGGCCCTATGAGAGGCTACAGTGGCCCAGGAGTCCCACCCATGCATGTTCTATCACCCGCCCCCAGCTGTTTCATTCAGAAAAACAGGGGCCTGTGGCCATTCTGGACAGCTGTTTCTTTTTCTTTTTTTTTTTTCTTCCTTCATGGGCCCCTGACGGCATCTGGGCCCCGGTGCAGCTTCACCGGTTGCACCGCCGATACTTAGGCCACTGATCAGAACATAAATGGCACTCCGAGAAAGAATATATACATTTTGAGTCTACACATAGAGATAACAGAGAGCAGGCTACTGTATTGCCAGCTCTAAATTTATTCCAAAGAGAAGTGAGGGGTTTGTAAGACAAGACTGTATCGCCTTAGGATTGCTCTTAGTTCTCGAGATAACAAGGAAGCCTGCCTGCTATGATCTTGAAGCATAGAATAGAAGCCTGGTGTGTGTAGTTGAGCATGAGTGTGTAATATTTTATAGGAGCAACTCTTTACAATCAGCAGCATGTATTGGAAACTCAAGAGAAAAAGGCAGCTGACAGACATGCAAATGTCCCCTTAACGAATTTCCATGGACAGTTGTGTAAAGAAAAGTTTTAAATATTCCTTGTGGTTCTGATTGAATCAAATCTATCACAGGGAGGGCACATGACTCCCTGTTGCATAATTCAAATTAAAGTGCACATGAATTACAATCTTTGACAGAGTTTTTTTTAAAAAGTAGCCTTTCAGACACTTTGGTTTATAGCTTTCTGTATGGGCTGGATTTAGAAGTCACTCTCAGCTGCATCAAGGAAAGATGAAATGGGTTTGACCCCCAACCTTGAGGCTCAGGTTATCCATCTCCTCTGCGTCCTGCGCGAATGTGAGCATCCGCCAGCTTTATGTGATCCTGCTGGGCATTAATTATAATTGGCTGAAAGATGCTCTAATCAATCACTGAGCTACGAGCTTTGTTGTCCCTGAGAGTTGTCAGAGGGAGAGAGAGAGGCAGACACTGTGTCAGTGAGAGACAGAGAGAGTCCAGAGGAGAGGTGCTCTGAGTGTGGTGATGACTGCTAAGCATTTCATGTTGACATAGCTAAAGAGAGTGTGACAGGGAGCTGGTATGGGATGAAACTGATTTGTTTTGGTGGACCATCAGGTAACTCTTCTTTTGGATATAAAACTCAAACTCAAAAATTAACCCGAATGAACTCTTTTAGTGACAGAAATGCCTCTTGGTTTTAATCTTTTAAAGCCCCAGTTGCTAATGCTTTGTGTTATCTTATGCCTCCTGTTTTTCAGGATTTAAGAAAAATTGGTCTAAGTGGTTAATTATTTAATTTTATTAACTGTTTATTTATATCAATTTATTCCTTCCAGCCATACAATATCTTCACACATTGGATGGATGATTTCTAATTAAAGTGAAACGCTCACCAAAATGCAACCTAGGCTTTTTTTGTGAATGTATATGAGTCAAACCTTCGCGTAAAAGTATAATTACAACAAAAGAGGCACTTTTAAGATTTACCGTTGTTTCGTTTTCGGCTAAACTATTTAATGTCTTAACAAAGATATGAATTACAAATGAAATGCATGAATGGATTTGTTACGCCCCTGATCTAGGGGAATCAAAACAATAATAATGACCCAGGGTCATAACAGATTACATTAACTGTAAACTAGGAAATGACAGAAACCCAAACATTGAGTTTTTGGAAAAATGTTGTGTGTTTCAAAAACATCTAATATCATCATATCAATATCCTATCCTATTACCTTATCTGAAGCAAGGCCCAGCAATAAGGAGGATGGAGGAGTCATTTTTACTATTAAAAATCCACTTCCTGTGGCTGCTATTAGGCGACACTTCCCTGGAGTCATAACCCTTTTGGAGGAACTGATGTCTTCAACTGCAGGAGAGGTTATAAAAGCATATATTGTTTATGTTTATCAGGTAAAACAATCAAACAAGCAGATCCTTTATTTGTTAGAGTCTAATTATGTGTGTGCTGAGCGGTCACCATGCATCACTTGAATGCTTTGAAACTCCAAGATGATGTTATTGTGTGTCACCAAATGTCGGTAGCTGTCAGGCACAGTTCTTTTTCTAAGGCCTACAATCCAAGTGGGACCCAGTGAGCTTGAGTGCAGTGGGCCTGGAATTTTAGAGAGATGGCTTTGGCTTGGCCAGGTAAACAAACAGACATGAAAACAAACAAGATTCAGAGCGAGCAATTCTCTGATGCCCATAAAATTCATTGCTCTCGCTCGCTCTCCCTTTATGAGTGTCTCTTGACTGTGTACAAGGCCATTGGAAAGCTAAACTTTCAAGCATCCTAACATATAGCATCAGCTGCAGGCAGAGACAAGCAAACTGTCAATTTAGCCTTGAGGGTTAGAGCTGCTTAACGATGATTGACAGCCTGGAACCTCAAAGTCAGACAGATTTAACAACTCCTCTTAGTCTTTTTCAGGCAAATAGAAATAAAGCATCACCCAACTTGACTTGTTTTCCTATCTGAACCTGTGCTATTATAGGCTATTATCCAGTAACAAACACAAGTAGAGATAAGGTTACTGAATATGAGTTGCTAATTAAGTGTTACAATAATTTGCTAAAATTGATCCTTAAATAATCAACACATATTCCACATAAATGTCATTAGTGTAAATTAGCTTCAATTAATTTCCACATATTTAATGGTTGCTGTAAAATAGGAAATGCATTAACATTTGGAACAGCCAATTTCCTGAAAATGGTTGATAGGTGACAAATATTAAAAAAACAATTCCAGTTAGATTCCAGGACTATCGGGCAAGAAATATGTTTTGCTGAAACCTCTTAGCAGCTTTTATCAGATCTCCGCAAATGAGTTTATTGATTCCATCGTCATCACGCTGGGGAAGGTTGATGTGAGGCTACACATCAATCACCGTGAAAATGGACACAGACACACAAAAAAAATATTTTTCCTTTGGCAAAAGCCGACATTGGATCTGGGTTAGATGGAGAAAAACAGTTTTTTTTTATTCTTCTGACCTTTAATATGATTGTACAGCCCTGTTCACAAAGGGCAAAAACAACAAGCTAGATTACACATCACTCATTATTTCAGATATAGACACCGAGCATACAACCTGAAAGGCTTTGTGGACATTAGATACACTTTTTGTGCTTATATACTATGCAATTTGGTCATTTGCTTTATTTTTTGCCATGCTTTTCTCTGGATGTATACGTCACTTTCTACATTCCCATCGTGTCTTTGCAGATTTTTCAGATTCACTTCTGTACCATTGACTCCACATGCTGGATGCTTGAAACTGATTGCTATTTCACCAAGCGATATTTTGCTTGGTTCACTAAATGTGAACAGTCCTATCCCAGCAGAGGAGCTAAGTGATTGTCAGAGGGAGATTACAATATTCAAAGCAGGTTGAGGTTCCCTGCGGCTAAATTACCAACTTAGTTTAGATTACTATTTGTATTAGATTCAATTTCTTCTTTCAGGGATTTATTATTGATCTTTCCCAGCAAAATAGAATGTCTCCAAAAGCTTTTCTTTACTATGACCAGACTTGGAAGAATGCAATGTTTAAATGAAGGCATGTGAATTGACAATGGACCAAGGTATTCTACCAGAGCAATTCATGTAAAGAGCTACAGTGACTGGCTCACCATTCTCAGAAGCCAATCTCCTGGCAGACAGGGAGTAACTTGATAAAGGATAGAGAGCAACAGCTTATTCATCACATGAAATATTCGTACAATTACTCCCTCTTGTCAGATTTTATGGAATAAATGAAAAAGAAAAGACAAAATCAACTGGCCCATCTTTTTTTGACAAATTTAAATGGATCGCCTATTATCAGGGCTGCACCTACACATAACCTTCTTCTGTGAAACTACGCAGGGACGCAAGAGATTGCAGCTTATCTCTCTGCCCTTCGAGGCCACACATTTGACCACAGTACTGACACATAGGGACTTGTTAGGTTGGGTATTTTTGATGAGATTTCCATGCACCCTTTAACCCTTCATCCTATCAAATCAGGCAGAAGAACATCATATAAACTCTCTAATGTACCTTGCAGACCTGTGTCAGAAACAGAATCAGTCCTTGAGACACCCCAAAATTGCTCAATTGAAGCATGCCAAAACTTGGATGAAACCAAGCACATAAGAAACAGTACGACCATGCCAAGAGGTAATCTCTGAAAAGCCATATTGCATATCTATGAGAGAACAAATAGCCTGAGTGAGTCTGCAGAGATAGAATGGCAGTGCATTATGTGAGGAATCCATTTTTCCAATTGGACTTTCTCATCTTTTGTCACTCAGTATGCACTGGAGGTGCTACAATAAGAAAACAGTAGGCAGCACTTAGTTGTTCTTACCTGTTTTACGGAGACTTTCACTCCCCTTTCCACAAGTAATGTATTTGTTTTCAAGACGGTTACATTGATAAGTAATGGCAACAAGCATAGAAGTTCCGTGAAGGTACCTCTGAATTATTTTGCATAACCATTTGGCTGCTGTTAAATTTTTTAGCGCAATCTGGAAACACAAGGACAACTTCAAAAATCTGAGTAAATTAATTAATTACAAGTTTCTGTTATCAGTGATAGAACTCATTCCCTGGGATGATACCTTATCACTTAAGTGCTAAGTTACATACAAAATTAAATATCTTCATCAAAGGTGGCATGAGAAAAGTTTAGGAACGCAAGTCGTCAATTTCTCAGATCACATCAGATGCTGTAAGTCTTCCTTCAGCCTAAGAGCACATTTTCCTCTGCCCAAACCAGGAGCCTCGAAAACAATATCATGCTACTTTGCAATTTATTTCACTTTGTACGTGCTTTGCTTTATGCAGCAGGGAGATTTTTGCATACACTGTTACCTTTTGAAATTAATATATTGGCTTACCACATATAGCTAAAAATGTCCCCATCGGAGTAATTCCTCAGTAAGGTGTCCATAAGCCTTTATTTACTGTTGATGGCAGATCATGTTTCACTTCCTTTGCCACGCTTTGTCGCTGTGACAACAGTATATTCTTCTCCACCAGTCTTAAATTTGTAACATCATTCCTGTGCTGCCTAGAGCGTCTGTGCAACTTCTGGATGTGTACAGTTTTATTGACACTATCCGTTTTCTTTTATACTTGGCGATGATTTGCAGTTTCCACCACAGTATACATAGGGGCAGATTCTTTTAGATAATTCAGCTACCTGAAGGTGGCTGTTTTTCATTCAGCCCGTGTATTAGTGTCGTTTGCATTTTATCAATGACACTATGAGAGAAAAGGTCAACTTTTGCGTGAAAATCAATTGTCTTTTAATTCCGCTCTCAGAGCTGCCATCATCTCTCTTTGTGATGAAACATTTGGATTAACAGTATCAATATTGAAAAGTTACATTTAGTTTACAATTGAAAATAAAGCAGTCTATAATCTGTCTGATAAATGTATTTTACTCTTTAATCTTAATAAAGTTAAGATTAAGGAAAAGTGGTGCAAAATTGGTGCAAAATACAGAAATATCAAATGTCAGGTGAATTTACTATTTTTTTTTCTTATCTCTGTTTGCAATTTCATCCAGGGGAAAAGTCCTCATCACTCTCTTCATCTGTCTTTCTCTCACTGCTCTTCCACTTCCACTGCTTTTGTCTGCCTGCCCCCTAGGTGACTCTGCAGTAAATGCCAAAGAAATTACATAGAAAAAAACCTTAAAGATGTCTTCACACTACCTTACACACAGCAACAACACATACATGAATAGATGTGGACACACATACAGACAATATAACAAGTTAACACATTATTTTTTTTCGTTTTTTTTTTTATACACTGGGACAATTTGAGAAAGCAGGGCTCAACTGCACCAGGCTCTTTTTCAGCCTGTCCCCAGCCTCCGTTTAATAGCTAGAGTGCCATTGTGCACTATTGACTGTTGTATGACGGGGCACGGTGCAGGGATTGCAAGAAAAGAGCCTGAGCTGGTCAGCCAGACAAATAAGAAGACCCCTGGCAGCTTTACATTTCTATGATTATAGTGTCCCTGATGCTGCGGCCACAAGCTGAATAAAACTTCTGATCCAAAACACAACAGTAAGACATATGTAGACAGAACATGCAGAGACTTAAGTATCACAGGCATGGTTTGACTAACACTTCTTCAAATATGATGGCACATTTCTGCGTGTGGGTTACATAGTCTTTATATCTCTCTGTCTGCTTTTCATTTCCCTCACACATACACTTAATTTTAACGGCAACATTTATTTCCAGTCCACCTCTATAGCTAGAGTATTTATTCTCTTCTAATGGTTGTGAATTCTTAACTTTTTTCCAGGATTTTAGTTCATTCTTGATTTCACTCAATTGCCTGTTTTTCCTTTTTGTGAGATGCTTGTGGTGACACAAGCATGCAAGTGACCAGCAAGAGTCCCTGTAGCTGAATCAAAGTAAAAACAGATGACATGTATTTTCTTTTATTTGTGACAATTTACACTCAGGCTAACTGGAATGAATATTCCAGCACCCATCATCAGCAACAAAAACTGGCTTCGGCTGCATTTCGTGACAGAGAGCAACCACCGCCACAAAGGCTTCAGGGCACAGTATCAAGGTAAGACATGATTGAGCTTCATTTGCACATCGTAATAGAGGACCCCCCTACTTGAAAAAAAAGCGTCCTCATAAGAAAAAAAAACACTGTAATTACAAAACATGTTTTTGATCTTTGTTAACTGAATATTAAACAGTTTGAGTAATACCCCCTCTGTAGAGGGCATGAAGGCTTTTTCTGCTTCAAACCATTGACTTCAAAGGGCCTTGTTAATCAAATATTTGAGAGATACATACTCTATATACTTCTCCCTTATAACAACTCAGCTCTGGCAGTCCAATAATCCATTACTCTGACATTGTTCTTTGGCTTGACATTAAAGTCAGAGTATATGTGCTGCATATACTATACTATAGACGCTTAAAGCCTGGCTTCGAGCCAGATATTAAACCTGCAACTTCGCCATAAACAGCTCTATAAAATGTTCAGTAACATGCATGTGTGGCAACTCACTGTAAATGACGACATAAAATCAGTTGCATTGCATCTCTCATCCATTGCAGTGCAATGCTGTGCAGCGGTTAAAGCAATTTTTATATGCATTTGTTATTCAGGATGTAAAGGGCAGATGTTTTTTAAACCAAAGACAGGCGCAGAGGAGTTTTATTACACAGTATGCTTTTGAGCATATAACAAGCCTTGTCTGGTCACTAAATAGATTCTCATCATGATTGTGTTTATAAGACACCAATTTACCTACAGTGTAGTTCAGAAGAAAGGCATCGTCCCAGTGTTTTCAGATTCAAATAGCCTTGTTTTGGTTTGATGCATCATTAATTGCTTTTGCCTATCCTGATGATACTTCAATATTATGACAGCCACTTGCATCACCTGGCTTTTGTGTGCAATCCTGCCCCTGCTGTGTTTAATTAGACTATCTTAAGATGTTCACTGCAGTCTTTGGGCTGCTCTTTCTTCGTGGTATACCCCCCGCTCCCCTTATACGAGCTAGAACCATTTAATCTGCTCTGACCAATCAATTCCCATACACTGTTTAATATTTCTTAGTTATATGAGCAAACAAACAAGAGTGAAAAACTAATTTACATTTTATAGAATTGTCAGGGCAACACTTCGAAATTCGTCTGAGCCGTTGGACTCATTTCTTTTGAAGAAGGATGCACACCAGTAGCAATTAGATTTTGATGTTCTTCATAGGACCAAGTGTTATCCAGAGAAAGAAACACTTGTACTGTATCTTCTCACATCTAATACTGTAACTTCTTTTATCTAATGAACTCTTTCTATTGCTCTCGACCAGTGAAAAGCTCTGGAGAGCTTAAATCCAGAGGGGTAAAATTATTACCAGGAAAGGACAACACTAACAAACTGTCTTTGAGTAAGTCTTTTATTTTTCTTATGCAACTGTTTTCATTGTTTTTTTGTTTATGTAGGGCTTGCGTTCTGGGTCTCTGTTTCCTTTCTTGTCTCTTTTTTTTGCTGCATCATTTGGTGAAGGAATTAAGCTACAGTACTAGATTTTGCAGAAGTGCAGTCTCTTTTTCTTTCTGATGACCTATTTCCCCTGCTGCCCTGGACTTCCCGTTCCGACAGAAATGAACTCAGCTAGATCAGGCCAAGTAATGTATATTGCAGCAAAATGCTAAATTTGATCGGTTTCACTCAGCCAAACCCCCTATATATCATTCTGTACTATTTAAGCAGCACATTAGATTGACACACGTTCATGCACTGTGTGAGCTACGCACACAGCAGTAGTCAAGGTTGAGTGACCACTCACTTGACTGGTGATTTGTGTACACTCCAGACAGAAGCGAATGCATTGTAATTGCTTGCGGAGCGCTTTCATTAACATAAATCTAGAACACTCCAGCGTGCTAAACACTTCAATGATAACAACAGGTTGTAATCTTTATTACCTTATGTGTCATAGATTCTGCATTGCATGGAGACATGAATAATGCAGAGGGCTGTAATCTTTTCTATGAGACAATACTGTAAATCATTTAAAAGACTATGAAGAGATACTTCCAATGTCTTGTTGATTCATTGCATATAATTGAACCCATAACTGTATTATAACGTGCAACAATTAACTTCAAAGCTAATGAACTTCTTGAAAGATGTGAAAGGAGAGAAAACATGCCGGTAGGGGTTCTCGTGTTAATATAGAATGGTCTGTGTGTGTGGGGTAATGTCATTTTGCAAATATTACAGCTTAACCTTAACAATAGCTATGATATTACATATTTCATGAATTTCACTTGCAGTGCCATCAGTCTTTGATTTACAGATCACAATTTGAAGGGGGAGATGGTTAAAAGTCAGAACACAGACAACTAAAACAACAGCAACTCTTTACATTCCTACCATACAGTGTGTGCATTTTTATTATGCAAGGACATTTTTTGAGATTCGTTTTTATTGTTTAACTGACTCAGTTTTATAGGTTTATCCCAAATTCAAAAAGTAAAATATCACCTCTGTCATTTTCTCCTAACTTACATTACAAACTTAAAACATATGCCAAAAATAATAGTAGTAATAAATATAAGAGAGCATGATAAATGGTTAATGTATTCATTCACCAATAGAGCTAACCCTCTTTTCAATGACTTGCATGAGCATTGCATCCTTTTAATCCATTTCTTTTTTTCTCCGCCTCCTTTTTATAGCTGAAGCAGTCTCCACACTCTACCAGATGTCAAAGATCTGAACTGCCTTCCCTGACAGTAGATTTTAGGTTTTTAGGTTTTAGCTTTTCAGCGGTTTTAATGTCAAGAGAGCAAGTCATAATTTGGCCATCTTTAAAGTCTCTTTAAAGCAGCAGGGTACTTGAATACATGTGATGGAGTATTGTCCAGTATAATTATAGTGCTCTTAAAGGCTGCAGACATCTTTCTCCTACTCTACTGCTTTCAGATAGTGTCTTGCAGAAACTTGCAGTCATTTTGTGAGTCCAATTTTCAGACCATGTGTAACTCAAATGGTCCCAACCAGTTCATTGTTGATAATGCCAGTCCACACCATTACCCCCTATGTCGTTGAGTGATCCAGCCACTGGTGAACAAGTGGTCCATCAAGAGTCACCCTCATCTCATCATGTCCATAAAACCTTTGAAAAGTCAGTCTTCAAGCATTGGCTGGCCCATTTTTGACACTTCAGCTTGAGCTTAGCTTTTTTTTACCTTGGCAATACTTCTGAGCACTTTGCACCTTGTTCTTCTGCACCCTCCATGAGGCTTCAGTTTATAAAGATGGTAGCACTAGAGGCTAAACAGTTTTGGAAGGCTTCATGCCTAGCTCGTTGTTAAGTTAACTCTCAGACATTTTTCTTCTTTCATATTTTGCAACCCTGTCGACTAATACTCAAGAAGAGTTTAATTGTGCAGTGATCCATCTTTAACAATTTCATTATTTCAGTTGTTTTACATCCTTCCTCGTAAAGGCATTTCACTTTTTTTTTGACTTCTCAGTTTTTGATAGGTGTCTCTTCGCTCCATGTTAACCTGTAGTAAAAAGCTGCCTAATAATTGTGCACACCTGAATCTATGGTATGGCTCAAGCCAAACCCTCTCTCAATCAAGGGATAAGATCACCTGAAAATGACTCCACCCAATAAAATGTTCAGGTTGATATGGTTGTTTTTAAACATTGTCTCACATTATGCACACACCATTAGAAAGGCTATACTCACTATGTAACCATATCTACAAGGCTTTATCTGGTGCACCTAAACTATTATTATGTATGGAGAGTCTCACTGAGTGATTATGGTAGCTCTCGCAATTGATAGCTGAAGGTTATTTAACACTCTTAGTCCCTATTGGGTCGGGATAGATTTCTCCCTATTTTGTCTAGCTCAGGTAAGAGAGTTGCATTTATCCTTGGCACAGACTCTGATATCGCAAAACACAAGTGTGTATTCACAAGCCCTGCCAAACAACCTACAGTTAAAAGCCTCTGACCTTGAGAGATGAGCTAGATTTGTATAGCTATGTGACTCCTGGAAACATATTCTGTTACCAAACCCAACACTAAACACTGAAACAGAGTAATCCACTATTCAAGTGCTTTCCAATGCAGTGGATGTTGTCTGAAAGAACGGAACATCGAAAATTAAAGTATCTATCTCACAGCATTCTTGGTCCTTCTCTTTCTCACTCAGTGAATGAAGGAGGAATCAAACAGGTGTCTAATTACTGCCCTGACCCAGGGGAGCCAGAGAATGGCAAACGGTTCGGCTCCGACTTCAGGTGAGGTGGTGCTTGAGCATCTGAAGTGATGGAGCCTAGGATTTGTGTGCAAGAGCGTTATGGAGTGGGTCAACATACTCTTCATCCAATTTAAATGTCATTATTATGACATGCAGCATATTTCAATGATCACATTATCACAGTCTAACACAAACTATGTGCACGTAATCACAGCATTAATGTTATTATGTTAACTTGCATCAGGTTTGTAACTTTGTTACCATTTCAAATGTTTGGTCTATTTACCAAAGTCATGGATAATCTTTTTGCTAATATAGTGCACTATAGTCAAAAAATGTTTCTGTACCTGACTCATTCAGCTTTCAGTTCAGAAAAAAATCAAGCATTTGTATGTTCAGACTATTTAATTTGACATGGAGCAGTTACCTCTCAGGTCCCTGCACAACTGAGTTTGTTTCTTTTCTTGTTGGACTTAATTTGCTCTAATATATTATATATTTCATGCAGTATATAAACTGTATATATATTTTGAGGTGTTTATCAGTTTCTCTGCAAAAGTGTTCAATGGGTCATATGTGATGCAAGTGTAGAGGCTGAGGACAATAAATAAATACATTCATTCATTCATCTACTGAATTTGATATATTGGTGCACAGTGCAATGTGAACGTGTAAAGAATGACATAAAATAAATAATGAATTTGACATTTCATCAGGGTCATTTTTGGCAGATTGATTGCTTTTCCAGGCGTTAATGGTGTTTGTTATCTTCTCAGCATCGGAGCAACTTCTCAATTTACCTGTGATGAAGACCATGTGCTGCAGGGTTCCAAAACGATTACCTGCCAGCGCGTAGCCGAAGTCTTCGCTGCTTGGAGCGACCACAGACCCGTCTGCAAGGGTGAGCAAGGCTTCTGAGGAGCTAATAAAACAGTTTGATTAAGGCAGTGCCTCTGGTTATAGGCTCTATGCAGATAGAGGAAAGTTCATTTTCGTTAATTATGTATGAAAGCCTCTGCTGCTGCACTCTGCTTTTCCATTCCAAAATGCTCTGCATGTTTTTCTATGTTTCATAATACCTGGAGCACCTTTTAGAATTTGATTAATGGAAATGCAGCTAATAGACCTTCTCTCTACTTGTGCAACCAGTATATTACCTTTCTGTCACATTACAATGCAGGAGTTATTACTCTGCCTCCTGAGCATATTCATTGTGGATTTAACTTTGCCAGGACTGACTTTCAGGTTCGATAGTGATAATTTATACTATGTATACTCCATACTAATATATTTTTTTAAATGTTCATGTATATTTTGAATCTGACTCATAACTTAATGTGTATATTGTCTGTGTCTTCATGTTTATCTTCATACCGTTGCAGTGAAAACGTGTGGGTCAAATCTACAGGGACCCTCTGGGACATTTACTTCTCCTAACTTCCCCATCCAGTATGAGAGTAACTCCCAATGTGTGTGGATCATCACGGCCAGCGATCCAAACAAGGTAGCACAATAGCCGGCTTGGAGTTTTTAGTATTTTTTACTCTTGGACCAAGTCAAAATAAAAATCCATCGTAACTGTTGTCATGCAAGGATCCAGCAGTAACCGGCCTTTGGATCCTAAATCACTCTTCCCATCTCCACTTGTATGAATTTACAAATGACCCATAGGGATACAATACACAAGACACACAGTTATGGTCCCTATAGCAGCGTACAGTATAACTAAGTTTTGTCTTATACCTTTTCACATCTGCTTTACATTATAACTCTAAACCAGATACTGTAGATAAAGGTGAGAGGCAGGATCAGGGCCATGGTTACAGTTAAAGGAAACTACTAATCTGAGAGGAAAAGCCAACATTACTTGCAGTTTTATAGTGATAATTACTTTACCACTTGTGAAATTACCTCAGAATAGTCTCTCTTTATAGTACTCATGGCATTTATAAAGATGAAATAATAGGTGTTATTTTCTAGATCAATTCATTTAATAAGTATCAGATTATTAAGTAAAACAGTCTAATGCCCCACTTGTGTTGTTCTTAAGCAAGCACCCCTCATTAATTATATAATGAATACAAATGGGCGAGTCTCTCACCTCTTTACTCTCCCTCCCAGAAGTATAGAGCATTTGTCCCGGCATTTTCTTCCTGAATACGCATGTATGCATCTATTTTCCAAGGGCTTCCCAAGGTGGGGAAAGGTTACATAGAATATGCATGTATTTTGACTTAGGTTTCCTCTAACTGTCCCTCATTAATGAACACAGTTGCAGTGGATTGCATTTCAGTCCTCACTAGACTACCAGTTTGACCGTGGCTGTTGGCAGTTCAGCAATTCGCCTTGTTCATCTGGGGTAACAGAAATGGAGAGAAATAGTAATTGAATGAGACCAGCTTTTCCCCAAAGTGAAGAGGTCAAAGCTGTTTTCCTAATGGTCATTACTGCTCTCCTACATCAAGTCTGGCTCTCTATTGTTATTCTGGTGAGTCATATACACAGGGGTGTCAACTAAGTGCTATCCAACTAATAAACAATAACTAACCCGCTAACGCTCATTCAGAAACTCACTATTACTGGCAAGTGTCATAGCTTTGTGCCATCGCACCCTCTCTTAGGCAAACAAGCCATTGACTTGGCACTGAAACTTGGTCCATTAGTGTTAATATGGTAATTATGCTTATGTGTGCATCATAATGAGGCTGTTATACATGGATATTGTTCAGGCATTGTCCTCCCCTTGGCCAGAGAATTGGATGCGAGGGTTGAGCAAGCAGCCATCATATGTTTGTCATCAACAGATGTGACAGTACCATCATTACAACATCCTTTCTTTCATCACTAATCCATGTAGGCTGAGATAATGTTGCTTTAATGTGTAGTGTCTCTGCAGTAGACCTCATTTTGTGTGATTATTATTAGTGTAAGCGGCTCTTGCTAGTTTGATCTGTGAATGTAATCTATTCTGTTGTAATGTACATTTGTTTATAGGGAAAAAAAGATAAACCAGTGACAGCTGAGAAAGACGTCTCAAGGGCGAATGTGGACAGGCAATTAAAAATCTTAGAATTTGCCTAGCCATAATTGGTTCTTAGTATTTGATTTGTGCCATGATGTAATATGAAGAGATGCTGCTGTCAGTTTCTATATTGCTCTGAAGTATGTTTGTGGCGCTCGAGTGGTGTAAGGGCAGTCGGCAATTCACTGGGCATCCGCTCTACTGGTTAATCAATCAATTTATAAGTTAATTAGAAGAAGAATCAGTTACATCAAATGAAAATATCTTTATGTCTGAAATTGTAGATCCTGATGACATTGATCTCCATTTCTATTATTAAGGAATACACAAATACATTGACTTAATTTATCATAATTTTTGAACTACTAAGGGATAGGGATCAATATACATACACATATACAACTAAGCATGTATACATATATATGACTAGAGTGAGTAAATAAATGCATGAAGTAATTGTTATGTTAGCGAGGAACTGAAGACGTCTCTTGGATCCGAGGTGAAGGGACAGGCTGCAGAGTTGGGATGCATCAAGCCAAAAAGTCTTCAAAACTCAAAGCGCCGATTACACAAAAAAAGATGATTCATACTGCAAACAATGAGCATTGCTAGTGGCTCTCAAGAATCTTTGCTTTATTTCTTCTCAGTTTAGAGTTCTCTTAGAGCTTAATTTAGCTACTTCTCTCCAAATCCATAAACAGATAAAAATGTGAGATGAGTTTAAGTTTGCCTTTCATGTGTGCTTGATGCCATTGTTGATTTTGATTTTTTTTTTCTGAATGATTCATAAAAGTTCAAGCATACAAGCTATATTATGCAGCTATCACAATTATTAGATAGGAGGAAGTCTTTGTTTTCACAGTGTTTGATCAAACATGTTGCTGTCTTCTGTCTACAAGAATTCCGTAGGCTTTTACCTACATAAGCCTCTTTCTGTTCTACAGACATGCTGTCTTTAATGACAAGTTACAGAAAATGATATTTTATTACAGGTTATTCAGATCAACTTTGAAGAGTTCGACCTTGAAATTGGGTATGATTCGCTAACAATTGGAGATGGAGGGGAAGTAGGTGATTCGAAAACAATAATACAAGTGTAAGTACTATACAAAATATTCATACATTGGATATGTATTATACTATGATAATGCTTATATAGTTGAACATGTTGCAGACGTTGTTAGATCTACATCTTTTTAGAGAGAGCATCATTTACATATATATCATAAAATATACTTCTGAATTTCTTTTGTGCACATTCATGAATACCGAGAGCCATCTGATTCATACATCTGTAATTGCTATGATGCACTGTATAAATGCATTTAAAAAAGCAACTCCATGATGACATGAGGCTCAAAAAGTGTGTTTTGGTACCACAGTGACTTTTTTTTCTTGGCCAATCTGCAGGTTGACGGGGAGCTTTGTCCCGGACTTGATTGTCAGCATGTCCCATCAGATGTGGCTTCACCTACAGTCCGATGAGAGCGTGGGCTCAATCGGGTTCAAGATCAACTACAAAGGTACACAGACTTAGTGCAGATATCATCTCTGACTGTCTGGTTTATGTCTGTGTCGGTGACTGTCTCATTCAGTAAACCCCTGAACCGTCTGCCAGTTTGTTCTTCTATCTGTCTGTCTGCAACTCTCTACTGTATCTCCTTCTTTAAAAAACCTGCATTAACGAGGCTCTCTGACTCTCCTCTCCTCTCCTCTCCTCTCCTCTCCTCTCCTCTCCTCTATTCTACTGTACTCCACACTCCTCTGTTCTACTCTGTTCTACTCTGTTCCACTCAACACTCCTCTACTCTCCTATGCTCTGGTCTCATCTCACCTACAGAAATTGACAAAGAGAGTTGTGGTGACCCTGGTACACCCCTGTACGGTTACCAAGAGGGTAGTGGCTTTCTAAATGGAGACGTTCTGCGCTTTGAATGCCAGTTTGGATTTGAGCTCATTGGGGAGCGGATGATAACCTGCCAGAACAACAATCAGTGGTCGGCTAATATTCCCATCTGCATATGTGAGTCCGATACATGCTTTTTTTTCATGACAGCAAATGAAGCAATTACTTATGTGTTTGCAAAGTTCACAGTGACACTAAGCTACTGGGAGATTAATTATAGCGTTGTTAAATGACCATGCAGTGCATTTTATGTAAACAGCATACAGATTGTAAAATAGAAAATTGATAGCATATGGTTGCCTTGTTATTTGGGGTTGATAAAAAGGGGAAGAAAGAAGGGTACACACTGTCACCCAATACAAACACTCAGGAGGTTAGAAACCTGCATTATACTGTAGATTATCTTCACAAAATATAACCTGAACCCCTCCTGTGAGTTTCACTATACCCAACCTATATCCATAACAAAAATGTAGTCTACTGTTTCTTCAAGTTAACTGTGTCCATTGGGACATTGTGCAGTATTCCTGTGTGCCCATATTGCCAGATGTCTTTATTTTTGTACACTAACTCGTCAGCTCCAGCCCCCCTTACAGTTTCATGTTTCTCCAAACCACTCAGCACCCACGGGACCAGTGCTGTCTCCTGATTGTTGAGCTAGTTATAAAGTACTGACATTGTTCTATACCAAGCTTTGTGCCCGATCGCATCATGGCAGAATCTGTGGTGCAGATTTTCACACAACCAGTGAGATTTGCTGTGAAACAAATTGCCTCACCTGGGATGTTCATGTTTTATATATATATATAATATTTTAAAAAATAACATGTTTTCACTCTATCACTCAGTCCCCTGCTTTTCCAACTTCACGGCTCCAATGGGGACGGTGTTGTCTCCTGACTACCCAGAGGGCTATGGAAACAACCTCAACTGCGTGTGGCTGATAATCTCTGAGCCTGGCACCCGAATCCACCTGGCCTTCAATGATTTTGACCTGGAGCCTCCCTATGACTTCCTCACTATTAAAGACGGGGACCAGTCAGGAGCCACAATACTAGGGCGCTTCTCAGGGGCCGAAGTCCCTTCCCACCTTACGTCCAACAGCAACGTTTTGCAGCTGGAGTTTCAGGCTGATCACTCAATGTCTGGACGAGGATTCAACATCACCTACAGCAGTAAGGGACAGTTTAGTCGATTATAATCAAAACAATCACATCATAGTAAAGCATTTAAATGAAACTGAAATTGAAGTATGGATCAGCCAATTAGTTTTTTTTCTGGTCCAGAACTGATTATTAGAAGTCAGGGAGACTGATTAGCAATATTTGAACCAATGTACATTTGAAGTAAACATTAAAATGTTATTGTCAAAATGTAGAATAGCCAGTGTTGGTTTGTAATTAAATACAATTTACTCAAGTACTCCTCCACTAAAATAATTGAATGATTCAATTATGAGTTACTTTGCAGATTCAGTGTTGTCTTACTTGTGTATCCAATCAGATAGCTTTGTGATTGGGACATGAGGGACCACAGAGTGACTGACAACGAATGACAACAGAGACAGGCAGCCGCATCGAAGCGAAAGGAGCATTTTAAAATTACCTGGATTATTCTGACAAAAAGCTCCACGAAATCCAATAATCTGAAACATCCTGAATATTTAGATCTGCACATCAGCTCGGCCACTATTTTAAACTATTCTATTTTAAAAACATCTAGCTAAAGAAATGAGAATTATGTTGTGTCAAGTACAAGCAAATTACATCTTCTATCTTATTGGTAAATGATGTGATCAGATTCAGTGGGTCGTAGTTTATGTGAATGTGCATGGTCTTACTCACAAAACATACTCCTGTAATTTTGTTCTTACAAATACAGCAGCATTTAGGAAAACGCGTACTGTTTCTAGCCTGTGCCTCACAGCCTAAAACAACATGACCGTAATTATTTTTCTCGCAGCAAAGTCACAGCAAGCTCTATAGACGGAGGCCATTGTCACCCTCAGGTGTTGCGAGCAGACCTCTGTTTGTTTTTTTTCTTTCTTACGGACAGCTACATCCATTTCCCTTATCTCCCTTCTCCTCAAAGACCCTATTTCTCATTCACACAAGAGCGTTTGTCACTAGATCTTGTTCTCTTTCTTCTCATTACAAGCTTTCGGCCGTAATGAGTGCCCTGACCCTGGCATACCGTTAAATGCCAGGCGCTTTGGGGACAGTTTCCAGCTGGGGAGCTCCATCTCTGTGGTTTGTGAGGAGGGCTTCATCAAGACACAGGGTGCTGATACCATCACATGCCATCTCGAGGAAGGCAAGGTGATGTGGAGTGGACTCATACCCAAATGTGAAGGTACTGAAATGGAATAACTTATAATTGTGTGCTTGGTGGACAGAAATGTTGACAATCTAGTAAGGAAAAGATGGAGAGAGCAGGGGAAATTTGATTAAAAAAACTGAGTGGGTGATGTGGAACATGCTGTCCACAGAACTGGCTACATTTATCTTATAGTATTATTTTCAGGTTTTTGTGCAACTCTAGCCCTTCGGTGACTCACTTTTATTTTTCAATGTTTTCATGTGGGTACAAAAAGATTACTGTGCAGTATCATCTTAAAAAACAAATTCTCTCTATCTCCTCTCCTCTCCTCTCCTCTCCTCTCCTCGTTCCTCTAGCTCCTTGTGGGGGCCACTACTCAGGGCCGTCTGGTGTCATCCTCTCCCCGGGGTGGCCAGGCTACTACAAAGACTCCCTGAGTTGTGAGTGGGTCATTGAGGCCGAGTTGGGAAGCTCCATCAAGATCAGCTTTGACAGGTGTGTATGACATTGCCGCAACAACTCAGCCGTGGAAACAAATATACACACTCACATATGCTCACACAAAGACAAAAACTTAGAAAGCATACAATCCCTTGTGTACGTATATCCACATACTTTACTGAAAAAAGTTGAAAGCCTGACATAATTCTTTAATTTGATACTGGCTCTGGCTAACTTCCTCAGAAAATTGCAATAAAACAAGTCTTGCTTTAAGATCTTTTGTTCTTACCATTAAGAAGAGAAACCATAAAATGTTTGTATTTTATAATCAAGAATTTGTCAGTGCTGACACATTCCTTTGTAAATAAACAAAGAGCTACTTTCCCTATGATTTTTGTGTGTGTGTGAATGAAATGAGCCAAAGTTTCTCTATGTCTAGCTTATGCAGTCGATTTTGGTATTATACTGGTGGTAATTTGATTCTTTGCATTATAACCATAAATCTGATGGTATTTTTTCCACAGTATTGATGGTAATATTGGCACTCGTGCAGATGTCACTTGTTTGATGATGTAGAGACCTGAGGGTGACCACGGATCCATACCATGTCAGATTTCCAAGAAGCTCATTGATCTTTTACAATTGCAATAATTGGAGCACTTGCGATGAAAGCTTTTTTTTCTCATTTATCTCCACAAAATTAGACAGTTTTCTCTGCGGACACAACAGGCTAAATGCCTGCAAACGCTCTAATCTGTCGAAGCTGAAGTATTATTTTGAATACAAATAACTGTCCACCGTCACCTCCCTCTCTCTGCTCTTCTCACTTTTAAGGTTTCAAACTGAGCTCAGTTATGACTTCCTGGAAGTGCACGACGGGCCCAACCTACTCTCTCCAATGATTGGCTCGTTTAATGGAACCCAGGTCCCTCAGTTCCTGTTTAGTAGCAGCAACTTTCTATACCTGCTTTTCACCACAGATAATAGTCGATCAAACAGTGGCTTCAAGATATTCTACGAAGGTGAGAGTGCGCTACCATTGCCTGAATGCACTGCAAAACAATAAACTGGATGAGTGAATTATGCATTGTTTTTTTAACAGTACACAGATTTGGTACTTTTTAATATTAAAAAACATTTCATCAATTTTGAATGGGATATGTCAAATAAATTAAAGAAAAAAGTTAAAGTACTTGGTAGTTACTAGCAGTAGACATTTAAATTGGTCTGCCTTTCTTATAACACAAGTTTCTGAAACTTTGTGTCAAGACTAAATTGTGCTGAGGATGTTTTTCAGGTGGATTACATAACAAGAGCACCAGTATTATCATAACAGCGTGGCTCAGTGAGTAGGTTATCAGGATGAAACTAAATATATTCAGTTTGGGCATAAAAATTCAAGTGAGACTACAGAATTTTAAACATTGATTATTTTAGTGGGAGACCAAGGTCAAAACTGCTTTTGTAAATCATATATTACCACTAATGTAAATTCTTAAGGATACCTCACACAGTTACATCTGGTTGTGCTGGAGTTTAAAAACCCAACTGTTTACAAGGTCCTTTGTGAGAAGTGAGGGAATGGCTCCTGCGTGAAATACAAGCCAAACTTTAAGATTAAGTTGGCCGTACTTCTTAATCAGTGTTGGATATTGAATAGTATTGTGTTACAAACTATGTGAATCACGATATGATATGTAAACAAACACTAAAAGAAAGTTTGGAGGAATTGTGAGATTTTATGTCTACAACAAGGGCCTGCTTCAAATCCCAGTCCCTCGATTCACCATTTTGCCTTCAGAATGTGTGTGCCTTACTGCTAGTCAGGTGCAAAAGTAGCCCTAAGTTTAAAAATGCAAGCCTGTGGAAGAAGGTTGTCTTCAAGTACTAGGAATGACTGAGTGAGGGAAAAGAACCGTTGGCTCTCAGCAGTGCATAGTCTGATACTGAATAACTACCATCTTGGAAAATTCTTCTGCTCTCACTTTTTATCTTTCCCCATCATTATGCATGGAATGGTAGTCTTTGAAAAATCAAATAAAAAAACACTCTGGACATAGTGTGATCTATTTTCACGATTGTTTGCACTAGCACCATTACCCTTGTCTCTCAAATGTGATTCATAAGACGGAGTTTGTTATTATGTCTGTATTATTGACTGAAAGCAAGCCACAAGTGCCTTTGTCTTATTATGTTTCACTCTCAAGTGCATTTCTCTTTTGTTGATGAGGCTATTGAAAAGCAATAACAGTAAGATCATATTAGCTTCTTCCATAGCACTTTAGAACATATCTTATTGCTGAAATGCTTTAGGGAAACCAAGCCTAGTTCATTTGTAAAATTGGTCTTACAAAGTAGAGCTGTTGTGAATTATGCTGTAAATAAACTGGTGCACAACACTGCATCATAAACCTTTGTATGTGATAATACAAAAAAAACTCTATTCAGAAATTAAGAATAATATAGCATTTTATCAAATCCTATGCAGGCCCACATGTTCCACATATGCTTTTTTTTTAATTAGTTTTGGGTTCTTTTTTTCCATTATATACCTGCTCCCTAGAGGCCAGTACCAGCAGTGATCAATGAGTGCTCTACTTCTCTAACATGCTGAGGCAAAATCTCTGTGTTTCTTGACTAAATATAACTAGAATAACTCAAGGAGAGCAAGACAGATTTTATACAGAGGCCCAGCAGTACATAGGAAGAGCCCTTTTATCACACATGAATAATCAGTCAGCCTGGGCTGTTATACAGGTTATTAGTGTTTATGATTACAATCTATAGCTCACAAACCATGCAGTTTAACTGTGTTATTCTCTTAACTGTGTAATTCCTCGTTAATAATGGTGTGCTACACTGCAAAATGAAAACCTCTGTTAGCTGTGCAGTACACCTCTCTTCACAGATTAGAATTTACTGCAATCGGGCACCCCAGTAGCTCAGTTGGTTGAGTACGTGACCCATGTATAGAGGCTATGTCCTTGCTGCAGTGGCCCAATGTTGAAGTCCAACCTGTGGCCCTTTGCTGCATGTTATTCCTCCTTTCTTTCATCCTGCTTCCTGTCATTCTCAAGCTGTCCTGTCAACAAAGTTTTGATAGGCCAAAATGCTTCATATATAAAATAGGAAAAGAATTTGCCATAATGGAAACATTTGAAATCAACAGTATCTGTTTGACTTGCTGAGTGTATGTGTATCCTGTGTAGTTTGATTCTGCAGTAGGTGCAATTTTGCATATAGTTTACATTGTGCTGTACCTTTAAATGTCCTTCATTCTGGGCTCACAATGTCTGATGCCAGACATCCCGCAATGAACAGGATACTATTTGCTGACATGTCTTAGTCATTTGACCTGGTCAACCACCTGTAACTACTGTAGCGACAGAACTTGGACTAGAACCTCTGAAAGAGAACAGAAGGTGCACTTTGCAGCTAATTTCAGTTCTGATTTACTACTTTTTGATTTAGTTTTTGAATAACTGTGTATTATGAAAACTAAATGTATGACCCCAGCCATCTCTGGTATCTGTCTCATCAGTAGCTCTTTTGTCGTAGTGTATGTTTTTAGTGATAGCTTACTGTCTTTGTATATGGATGATCTGGAAATACAGATGGATAGATGGATTAATAGATCACCAAAGCCAATGAAAACTTCCACATGACTTAGAATAGCCTACCCAAGATGACCTGATAACTGCTTACACAACTGTTGCCTGTAAGTGCAGAAAATCAGCATATTTTTAGTGCATCAAAAGCAGCCCTACTTGGAAGGTATCCAAATGATAGCCCTGGAAATCACAGGAAAAAATGGGGACATCTCTTTACAGCTTGCAACACTGAAGATTAAGAGGGAGCAGGCATAAAACCAGTGTACAACATTTTTTTTTAAGGAAAACTAAAAGTGGTGGTCCACCACATGTGTAGAGCAAGGGCAAGTCTATATCTACAATGTCAGCAGTACAGTTGTCTACATTATAGCACTTAGAATTACACCCCTGTCCTCCTCCTCAGCACCTAAAGCATATGCCCTCAACAGCCTGACCTTCTCTCAGTGGGTGACTTATTTAAACATTAGAAAAACAACTTAACATATAAATGAAACCTTGTTTTTCTTTTATAAAAGCGTAACCGACAACTCTATCAATGTTATTCAGACAGTAACTGTCAAACACCGCAACGTTCAGTGCGAAAGTACATTTGTCTTGTGTTGTAACAGCTTTTGCTATTTCTGAAATGTGACTCTTTTCTGTGCACTCTTTTGTTCCTCATGTATTAATTTTTTCCCCACATTTGTAAGCTTTCTTCCTTTATTATGTATGTGACCCGAGACCTACCTTTATCGTGATTATTGTAATAACATCAAATGTTCTGTTTATTTTGTAGGAATATGACCTAGAAATTTGAGTGATTGCAAAAATAGAATTGTCATTTTATGTTTCATGAATCCTGTATGACTTCACAATATGCCTCTGTACTTCAACAGTCATAGTTTATCTACATCAGCAAGAACAGACCTCCTCTGCTATAGAAATAGTTGAAAAGAATAAGACATACTCTGTGACAGACAGTCACTTGCTGTGCCTAATACATAGTCCACATGACACATCACAATGAAGTTTTGTGTCTTGGTAGTTATTGTCACCCATCACAGTAAAAGACAACATGCCATGAGATTAACACACAAATCTAGATACAAGATAGAGTTTGTGAACAAACAGGACCTGCAATAGATATCAAACATGGAAGTAAATTATGTTTCCTTTCCTTAGTGGTCACATTGGACACATACTCCTGTATGGATCCTGGTATCCCAGTGAATGGCATACGCTTAAGCCACGACCTGTCTATTGGCTCCACGGTGTCCTTCCAGTGTGACCCAGGATACAGATTGAGCCACGAGGAACCACTGGTTTGTGAGAAGAACCACTTCTGGAGCCACCCACTGCCCACATGTGATGGTATGTTGTATCACCATTTCTTCAGTCTCATTCATGAAATCGATGACCACAATTTGTCTTTTGAGTGAATGCTAATCAAATATGCTTCTTATGTTCTTAAAATGACTCTGGATGACACTGTATGACATGATCTGGTACTTTTGTAACAATAGGCTTCTATATTAATTTATCAAAAGGTAACTGGGTTTGGACAGAAGCTGTTGCTTTCATTCTGTTATTTTTTTGAGGTTAGTGAATAAAAAAAAAAAAGAATCAGAATTTCCTTTATTTGTCCCGCAAATGGGGCCATTTCTTCATCACAGCAGCCAAAGGACAGTGGTATTGTAATAAACAATAATAGTAAAAGTATAGACAATACAATGAAAAAGTAAGAAATAGTATATTGTATACTTGTATACATTGTGTATAAATAATGTTTTACTCTGTTAACAGTGTAATTGTAAGCAGTAAAGTAAAAATAAATAAAAATAAAGATATGGTCTAATTGGCAGTAACATGCATCCAACTATGGATAGCTCACAGCAGTTCTAATTCACCAAGCAGAGGATTGTCCAAATGCTTTGTATTCAAAAAAAGACCCAGTCCATAAGCGAACATATTTCTTGGGGTGTTAAAAATCATTCCATACTGAAGACAAATAATTCACAACTTCATTACATGAAGTTCAGCATGTTGATATGATATCCCACATAATCTCTCTCTGATTTTACAGTTTTTATGTTTTTGCTGTTTAGTAGTATGCTGAAGGACAGTTGTGGCAATTATTGTTGCAGTGCACAAACCGTAAATGAAGCCTCTAAGTCACAGATCACTCAGTTGAAAACATTTAACGAACAAAATACATGCATGGGTCGGTGGGGAGCACGATACCGTGCTGTACAGCTTTGGCCCACTGGTTGCCCTGGAAAATCATATTATGTATTGGAGCATTTTCTTGCCTAGGTGTGTGCCAGACTGGTGCCAAATACCTTGGCTCTCTGCCTATGGAGCCTCTAAAGTAGATCATTTGCCAAGCGTACTCATTCACTTTTAATGACTTTATGTAATTTTGGCTCATTAATAAAATATTTGATATAATTTTGTTGGTGGGTAAGGATTCAGGCCTTGATGTGTTGTGCTCACTGGAGGGCCCTAGGGTGGAAGGAGAGAGGATAAGAGGGGGGTGGGTGTGTGCAGCTGTGGAGCCTGAGGCATCTCAGTGATCCTCCAAAACATCATCTGACATTCATTACTTTGAAAATATGTGCATGCACAAGAGTTCTACTTCTAATATTTTGTCAAGATCGCTGTTTTGAGGGAAGGCATCGGGGCGTTTGGCTGCAACACCACTCCACTCTTAGGGCATTCAAGCTAAAGAACACACACACACACACACACACACACACACACACACACACACACACACAAACCCATGCATAGAAAGCAAGAAGTAAGGAACCAAAACAAAACTTGTCAAGCTTCATAATGCTGTATTTAAAGAGCAGAGCCCTTTATGTGAATTGACCTTTTATTTGAAACACAATGACAGCATGAGAAAATTGTTGCTGGTTTAACCAGTATCCAGTTAGATAAGTTAACCTTCAGAGGGATCTTACATTAACCCCCTGGTCCTCAGCTGCCAAAGAGAGTAAAGACTTATCTCATTAACGTCCTGTGATGCAGTATTTGTCAATCGACAATATGTATGAGAGTCATATTACTGAGGTGGCGATGGGTGTTGCTCCTGTACACGAAACTTGCTTTCACCTCAGCTGTGACTAAGGGGGGATTCAATTTGGCCAACCCGACTGAACACTTGCGGATGCTGCACTGAGGTGATTGTTTCTATTTGAAGGAAATTCAAAATCACTTTGAAGTCACGATCAAAAATAAAAGCCAGATGCTCTTAGCTGCCGAATATGCTTGTGTCAGTTGTTGTTAATGGTAAGTGAATTTAATGGATAATCCTGTTTTTTAACAATGTCTTTCCATGAAAGAAACCATAGGAGAGGGGAAAATATAGATAGATAGTTGAATTAATGAATTATTTATTGTCCTGGCAGTAGGAAAGGTTTGGAGTCAGGGAAAGAGAAAAAAAAACCATTGTGTTGGCAGAATTTCAGGTACTCATAAAAATAGCAGGACAGGATGTGATATGACTCAGATGCATTATTCATTTAACTCACTCCAATGTCTTGAGGTAAAGGATTTATTGGTTCATTTGCAATTTTCATTCATTTTTTTTTATTTCAGCAGTTATCAGTCATTATCTCCCCTTTCTATTCAGCATCATGTGGTGGGGATATCAGGGGACCTGGAGGGATCATCTTATCACCCGGATACCCAGAGCTGTACTCTAACTCTCTAAACTGTACTTGGACTGTGGAAGTCAGTCATGGAAAAGGTAGGAAAACCCCACATATTTTAATGTAATGCATTCTTGAATATGAAAGTAGGAAAACTATTTAGCTGTATATGTTTTTTTAAGAAACATGTTTATTTGTATTTGCAGGAATTATTCACATACTACACCCCAGTAAGAGCCAGATTTATTTTGATATTCCTTACAGTGACACGTAATAGTCCTAACGATGGCCAAATTATGAAACTATAAATTACAACAACGCCCCCTCCACAGATTCCATGAACATTACACAGATTTATTATCGTAAAGTGAGACCTGCAAAGAGCATGTATTTTACTTGAACAAAGATAATTTAAATGCACCCACTTTTTTCGTCTATGGCAACTGGCCAGAATAATTTTACACTCTTACTCTGAGGTGTTCATTTATTAAAAAAATAACTCTTTGAATCCTTTTTAAAAAGGTGCTCTGGTGTTGGAGCATTACACTTAATTTGTAGGTATTTGTTATTCACAGTTCTTTGGCTTATTCAAGCCAATATTATTCAGTAGACTTCTTTATACATTTATCAGTTGGATTTAATCAGTTTTTCGCCTAGCACATTTAACATCTTTGACATTCAGTGTTTCACCTGGTAAGAGATTCTGGTATCTCATTCTCATTCTTTATTTCATTTGGTATCACAGAGCTCACTGTCAGCTATGTGATCAGTTTGCAGGTCTCTGAGATGTTCTTGTTCTTTTGAAAAGTACTCTAAGCTAATATTGGTGCCCTAGCACATAGATTTATTATCACTATATTATAGCACAGTGCTTATTATCTTCTGCCATTGAAATGGCATATTGTACTCTTTGTCAGTTACCAATTTATCCTATTGTCAAATGTTCACTGCTATTATTCCTCTAAAGAGTCACCTTTGATGGTTTGATAGATTTCAATCTCACAGATTTTCCAACAATTCCCTCCACTCAGTTGTTGACGCGAGAAAAACTAAATTAAGCATTATTTAATTTGTGCCTCAAATGTGTCTAATTTATGTTAAACACCTTCAATCAATTGGGTTTGGGATTTTTTGCCAGATAAGACAACAATGTAATTACTGTACATATCTACAAATGCAAATGTATTTTATGTAACAATAACCAGTATGTTTTCCAGTCAGCATCATTATCCTTTGACTTTTTTTTTACTTTAACTTTCAGCAATGACTGGAAGACTGCTTGGGAGTATTCTAAAACTATACAATAGCCATTATACCATAGTCTACGTCCTACAGAACATATATTGTCTCTAGATGGCTCTCATATTAATATTTTTCAGATTTTCTTTGTTTATCTTGCATGTAGAAATATCCAAAACTCTTGCTTTATATGTGAAAACAGATAAGGAATCTTTTATCATGGCACTGATTTACTTTGTGTATTTCTAACCTTGTGGCTACTCACTGCAAGACAAATTCATCTTCAGGGATACCAGCTATGTAACTATTCCACTCAGTAATTGCCAACATTCGGTACCGTACTTTATTGAAATATTGAGATGTCCTATCCTGGGGATGGCTCTTGATTAATTGATCATTTGGCTTTACTCTCTGGAACATAATTGGTGTTTTACAGAGCACAATCAATCATTTTATTTCGTTATCCATTTTATAGCCATGTGGGACTTTCTGTATCAAGTGAGCCAAACATTGTGGAGGACATTATAGAGTCATATTGAACAGATTCAACAGATGGCATTGAAATGGCAGAGCTTATTGTAGTGAAAAGCAGCCAACTGGCCATCAAGGATGGAATAGAGATGTTGTTATTGGTTCTTAATTATAGTGTGAAAGTAGAAGCAGGGTGAAGAGACCTTGATCTTGTTTTCCAACATGGTTGAATAATAGTTTGTTAATTGAAAATTTGAATTTTTTGACAAACTTGAATATAAATTGATAACAATTTCTTTGCATCTCTTACAGATTTTGTATCACTCAACATATTCATTACACTCATTCTGATACTAATCATTGTATAGTATATTTTTATCTATAAAGCAATACTGGTCAACACATATATATATCCATTGATGAATTCAAAGGCATTATTTTGATTCTGGTAAATGAGGCTTGTGGTTGAATCGCTGCCACTGGAAAAAAAAAGCCACTTCAAAATTAAGTAATAATTAAGAAAACAAAGTGTTTAATTTTAGAAAAGACAAAAAAAAGTACCAGTGGCACAAATGCAAACATGTGCAAGTCTCCTATATCTCACATAAATGTCATTTTCTAGGTGGCTGAGTCTTGTATTATGTATAAGGAGATATCTTTAACTAGAAACGATACATGTACACCTGGTATCATGCTGTATATATTGCATTTTGATTTGTTGTGATTATGTATGGTTGCTACGTTGGCCATGTCTCTCTTGTAGCTCTCTTGACTTCCTATTAAAACACATTAAAGAACATGACTGTTAGAAAGGCCATGCTGCTTTAACTGGATAGTTTTAAAAAAGACAGCTATAGGTCGCACATTTTGAATTTCAAAATTGCTTTCAATAATTTTTGGTGTCCCATTTTAAATGTTAAACTTTTTCATTTTCATTTTAGTAGTATTTATTAATAAGTGCTGCCGTAGGATTAAAATATTTATGATTAAATGAATGGTAAAATGAATACTTGCTTGTTGGATGGATGGGGTAAGCTTACCCCAAATTAATACAATCCATTCTTTAACCATGACAATGAAATTTAAGATTACAGCTAAAAATGTTAATGTAATGTAATAAACACACATTCAGTTTGAGTCATTTAAAATGTTTAAATATCTCCAAGAGTGATTCCTTGTATTCTCCTGAAAACCTCTTAACGCTGAGCTTCTTATTTCTCCTCCAAGGTGTCCAATTCACTTTCCATTCCTTCCACCTGGAGGATCACCATGACTACCTTCTGATAACAGAAAATGGCAGCTTTGCCCAGCCACTGGCTCGACTCACAGGCTCAGAGAGGCCTGCACCGGTTAACGCTGGCCTGTATGGGAACTTCAAGGCCCAGCTACGCTTCATTTCCGACTTCTCCATATCGCTGCAGGGATTCAACATCTCCTTTTCGGGTATGAAGGCATTTGAAGGTTCTTTCTGTAGGAAGCGGGAGTAGTGGTAGATTGTGGACAGGACAGGTAGGGAAGGTTTTAACAGTGGACACAGGATGAGTAGTGTGGAGGAGGCAGAAGGGAGAAGAGTAAGGATGCTGAAAATGTGGTGGGTGGAGATTTTAAGTAGGAGGGGTAGAGAGTCTAAATGAAAGTCACTGACAGACAGAAAGAGAAAGACAGCTCATTCAGCGATGAGATCAAAAGTGGTAAGCCTCTCTAAAGCATGCATTAAGTAACATGTGAGGAATGATTTGTCGGTCAGAACTGGAGTAGGCTTAAGGTAGACCATGCCTCAGGCAGCGCCGATCAGAGGAGGATAATTAAGAGACAACGAGGTCACGCAGGTAGAGGGTGTCTGACCGTGATGAGAATGATCATCAAAGCATGCCATGTGGGTCAGTATCCTCAGGACTGAGGAGACGATGGAGAAAGGGAGGTAGTAAAGAAATAATGGAGAGAGAGAGAGAGAGAGGTAGAGATGGGAAGTGTTGGGAGGGGGAGAGAGATAGAGAAAGGAGATGAGACAGATGGTGATGCTGAGTGAGCGGGGTTGATGGAGAGGGCGGAGAGAGGGAGATTTAGTAATGCAGAAGAAGGGAGAGAGAGAGGGCCTGCTTCATGAGCATTCTGGCTAAATGTTTGCCTGCTGTTCGCTGAAGTGAAGCATAACTTATGCAGCCATGAATATTCATGAAATGTAGTTTCTGTGTGTGTGTGTGTCCTGGCAAGCTCTGTAATTAGCATCTATCGATTTCCTGATTAGGATTTCTTTTTTGTAACCTTTCATGACCTGTGCCAATGCTGTCAGGTCACATCCTACAGTAGAGTCCTGCTGTGTTGAGATCAACAGGCCTACATATTTCTGCTGCATACTACTTAATGCAGGCTGTCAGAGGAATACTACAGGGACCAAGACCTGTTTCTTCTTATGTAGAGAGTTGCATCTACATCTCAAATGCTGAGGCCACCAACAGACCAAGTTTAATAATCTTGCATGCAGCACGGCCTAGTTTTTGAGAGTCCATTCTTCATCCAGACATGCAGGGTTCAAACTTTTGGCATATATCCCAGCCTTATCAAGTGTCCTTGACTAAGACAGTCAATTCCCACAAACTCAGATATTGCTTTGGCTGAAGGTGCATTCAGAGTTTCTTTGAGGAGACTGATGTTTCCCAGGGGGGATCATTATCAATATTGAGTAAGTTACAAATCTGTGGCTGTGGCTCACAGGTAGAGCTAGCATCTTATCTGAAGGTCGTTGGTTCGATTCCCCTGTCTGCATGTCGAAGTGTTCTTGGGCAAGATGCTGAACCTCAAACTGCCATCAGTGTATTAATGTATGTATGTATGTATGAATGAGTCGCTTTGGACAAAAGCATCTGACAAATGCCCTAAATGTAAATGTAGATCATTATAATAAAGTATTGGTAATGTATTTTAATGGTAAGACACAGGGGAGATTCTAGGATCTAACCTTTGGGGGGGCTCAGCCCCCAGGCAGCAGCTGACAGATTTTTCATAAAAGCATATATAACAAGAATCTTTGATTATCCAACCATGTTCTATGTACAAGTTCCACTGACATACAACCCCCCCACTAAATCAGCCATTTCACAGGATGAGAGTCTAATATCTTCCTAAACCTATGATGTATAATGATCATATAATTAATGATTATGGATGAACAATGATCAACTTTTCTCCCAAAATGTGTTAATGTAAACTGAGGAGCTGTCCGTCTATAATATAGTGCTCCAATCCAGTTTTGCAGTGCCGCAGTTAAAACTGTGTGTGTGTGACCTGGTGGAAGTTAAGACATTATCTAAAGTGAAAAACCAGCTCAGCTCCGCCAGGCAGCGGACACGTATCTGGTAGAATCACGGAGTTCGTTTCACCATTGTTCGCTGAAAGTGAAACCTTCTCCTTCTGCGCTCAGAACAACTCTCGGACCCTTCCCCTCCACACATTAGCCACTTACAGTGCCAGTCCCTGCCCATCTAACACACATTGGCCTGCCAGCTGTCATTCTGACTCCCAGATTCACTTGGTCGCAGTCTGGAGCCCAGGGTATACGATTTGTGGACTAAACGATAGGATGAGCTAAGGCAAGTTTCAAATGGGCTTGAGCCCACCCAAAAAAGGGCTAGCCTCGCCACTGGTAAGACATCATTTATTATTTTTTGTAGCTGATTTAAATTTTTTTGTCTATTTGGTTTCCAGAGTATGATCTGGAACCCTGTCAGGACCCCGGAACCCCTCGGTTCGGCTGGCACACAGGCTCCAGATTTGGGATTGGCGACTCACTGGCGTTTTACTGCAACACGGGCTATCGTCTACAGGGGGCGAAGGAGATCGTGTGCTTGGGAGGTGGCCGCCGCATGTGGAGTGCCCCTCTGCCAAGGTGTGTGGGTACGTGGTCAGCTGCTTTTATTACGTTTTCTTTCCTGTTTGTGTATTGCCGAAATTTACACTGTTAGTCATGCTTAAATGTTTTTGGCAAAGACATCTCCTTTTTATTAGACATTCAAGACCTCAATGGAATTGAAAGTGGATTACGACTAAAAAGCCCTTGCATGTGATTAATACTGATCTGAGCTGCCAGGTTTTAACTATCCTGGAAGATCCCATTTCCACTGAAGGGTGCTCAAAGGGCAGGTCAAGGGACAGAAGATCAACATATATTTTCCCCTGAGAAGGTCAATTTTATTACTTACACATTTCAAGAATTGACTCAGAGTTCATTTTAGAGTAGAGGCACTGTGTCATTTTAAACAGATCCCTTCACACCCTGTGCTTAACTCTGCCTCTGACACAGGGAGTGCCAAGTGGCTGCAAAGATTACATGAATTTCACATGATGATAGCGCTTGGAAACAAGTAGCACAAATATTTATGTAGGCCTTGCAGTGACCTTTTTAATTGGTTATGAGTTTTAAACTAAGCATTCTCTTGTTTTCAAGGAATACAAATAAAAAGCTGTGTAATGTGTCTAATTTGCCCACGTTGATTCAGAATATTTCATTTTGTAAAGCAATCCTTAACTAGTTTGTCTTGGCAGGTTACAAGAAAGCAAGCAGTGTAAATCTTACAAATAAAGTCTGTAATGTTTTTACAGGATTTAATAGTCTGCTCAATGTGTCAGTGCCAGTTCATAATGATTATATGATTCTAAATTAATGAAATGGATGGACGCATGGATGAATAAGTAAGTATGATAATCCCAGTTGGACATTTGAATTATACCTTTATTTCTTTAGTAACATGCCAATGAACTATGCCTATTCATTTCGGTGTATTTATTTAAAATTTGGGCTGTTTTTGCAGTACCTATTATTGTATAAGTGATCATGTCTATTGTCTGTGTGTGCAGCGGAGTGTGGATCCACGGTTTCCAACAACGAAGGAGTTCTTTTGTCACCAAACTACCCAATGAACTATGACAACAGCCATGAATGTGTGTACAGCATTCAGGTCCAAACAGGAAAAGGCATCAACATGACAGCCAGCACCTTTCAGCTTGCACAAGGTGACATCCTCAAGGTAAAGACACAATGCAGCTGCTCCTCTTTGTTGACAAGAAAATTGATTTCCAACAAAAAAAAAAGCAGGACGAAGTCACATCAGTTTGTGTCACTGTTTTAATTAATGCTTAAAGTGAAACTCTAACTCTCTACCTAACCCAAACGAAAATACGGTTAATCTTAAAAGTGCCTCTTTTGTCGTAATTATGCTTTTACACGAAGGCTTGACTCATATACATTCACAAAAAAAGCCTAAGTTGCATTTTGGCGAGAGTTTCACTTAAATTATATGAGACAGGTCCTGGTGCTTTTTATCATGTGCCACATTGGAAACTGGAAAGGGGATTACATGGAGCACACAAAGCAGAATGCACAATTGTTTTGCCCCGGAAGCCAGAGCAAAGGTCAAACAGCAGCAGCATCTATTTGGGATGGAAGGGATTCAATTCTTCGCTCAAGGACATTTTAACAGTCTTGGTAAGCACCACAGATGTGATGCAAATGGCTATGTAGTCACCACCTCACAGCTGGAATGCACTCTCTTTGGCATGCAGATGTCTTGTGTAATGCTCTAATTAACAGAGCAGTGTAGACTACTATCTATGCTTCAAGTAATGGCACTGTGTAGACTGTAATATCTTGTACTTAGTAATTTTGTGAACATCTGAAATGGGGAAAGACATGCTGGGAGAGCTAAATTGACTTGAAGAAAGGGGGAGTTCCGGGCCTTGGAACTATTTCAAAGGGAGAGCTCAGAACCTTGTATCTCTTATTATTGCACAGATATCAATCATGAATGATAAGGTATACTGCTGGACATTTGTATGTTTTGAATATACAAAATATGCTGCTTCAATAAATCATTTCCATAAAGTGTGTGGATGAAAAAAGTATATCTGCAATTAAAGAGAATAACAACTGAAGATTCAAAACATTATCTTGTTTAGCAAGAATCCACAAAACATGAAAAAACAATGTACCTTACTCCACTTTCCACTTTCCACTGCACCACTTTCAATCCTCATTCAGTACTGAAGAGCATTTAATTTTTGGTTGATAATAGCTGTTAAAGAGTCTTTTTCTTAGTTTGACTAATGAACCCCACCACCTTGTTGATTTTACTCCATAGATGCACAGTAGAAAGTCAAAGGGTAGTCCAATTTGTAAATCCCATTATGGACATTAGTTTTGCAATAGAAGTGCAAAATAAAACAGAGGATATACAGTATTTATAGTTTCCTTAGTGACTCTCTTTCCTCTGTATAAATATTTAATGTCTAATATTGTATTTCCACTTCATTGTTGATATCCAATTCTAAATCATGCTTTTTCTCTGTCTTTAATGAGGTGTATGATGGTAAAGATGGTGCATCCCCACTCCTTGGCACATATACAGGCACGTTGATGCAAGGTCTGTCCCTCACCAGCACCTCCAACTATCTGTGGCTTGAGTTTTACTCTGACCAGGAGGCGACGGCAGCGGGGTTCCGGCTCATATACCACAGTAAGTCACATTTCATTTCCCCGGGGGTGGAGGGCCCAAACGCTTTTCCAAATGAGTGAATTTAGCCTCACACCAGGGGCCAGGCATTTCAAGTAGCAGAATTTAAAAGAAATTTTTAATTGACCCTCAACCTGCCTTGCTGTGTCTCTCACTGTCAGGGTATCCATTAAACACAGCATGGTGTTTCTGTGCCATTCCTGCAAGAAAAAATGCTTCTTTCTGTCCTCCTTTTCTCTTGCGCTATCCCTCTTCATGTGAATCGCTTTTGCCACTTTTTTCTTGCTCTCCAATCCTGCAATTAGTGTCCATGCCTGCCTAACTGTACCTTGTTAAAACAGGTGAATTATTGTTGGGTTTGTTTGAAATCAGTGTGTTTGTGCAAATGCACATCACTGTGTGTGTATTGAAAGTTTGGGTCACTGCAGTAAGTGGGTCAGTAATAGATGGATCTTGTTTCTCCCCCTAATTGGCTTGCTGACTGTGTACTCTTGCTAACCATTTCTAATTTATTACTGTGACGTGACAATGTTCTGGTGACACTGCATTTTGCAGTCCAATTTAAATTGTTTTTGTGTTTCACCTGCAGTTGAGCTCTCTGAATTCTTTGGTCTACCAGTGGGTTTTCTAAAGTAGAATTGAATATAGATGGTGAGAATGGTGAAAGGTCAAGAGCTGCTTAGGCTAAAACAGTATGAAAGTAAAAAAAGTTTTGAGCTAACTTGCAGTTACCAGGCTTACATTGGCAATTTTAAGCCTGTGATAATTGCATCAACTCTGTTGGGTACAAACAGACTGTAACTCAAATAAAACAACAGCTATACCATTGAGCGCAGCTCAGCATTACTTGACAGAACTTGCAATAAACAATAAAATTAATCAGGCATGTGTACTCATTTACAACACCTAAATAAATTGCCATCAGCATCTAAATAGAACTGCAATTAGTCCTGAAGAAATAATGTTTTGATTACAAGCTGGCTTTTGAGTTACAGAATTACCCATAATTAAGAATCATATAATTTCATTTATTTGCTTATTTATTCAAAGACGTGCTCATGGTAAATAGAAGAATGTAGGCTTGCATTCTTTATCCATCTCAGAATACAAACCTTTAACCTGATCTTGGAGAGGATTGAGTGACGTATGAACAGCACAAGGGCAAGGAGAGGATGAGACATGTGCACCCTACATCTTGTATGAACATGAAATCTGATCATGTTTTCATGGTTCTTCTGCCAAAAGTGCTGGGGTAATTTTCTAAATGTGAGCAGTAACTGTTCATGATTTATACTGGGTATGACACTTGTAATGCTACCGTGACATCTGGTATGGGCATGGACCTCGCTTTGAGAAGAGACAATAAATCAACACTGCTAGGTTTATGTGCGGCCACTGTTGCTGCATAGCAGAACGCTTTAGTACCTGAAAGGAAGGAACACATACACCAGCCATGGTCAAGCTCAAACATGGTGAGCTAAAGAGTTATTACAACACTTTGTTTGTGGCTTGTTTATTTTATTTCTTTTATATTACCCCAAAGTGTTACGAGTGGAAGGGCTGTCTCTCAGTCGTGGTAAATGTCCACACTCAATCGAACATTTAATTGTGAACATCTAATTGTTCTCTCTGTCCAAAAGGAATCTTTCAGTGCCAAGTAATATATTGAGACTGTTAGCTCCAGCTCTCATCTGTACTCAACTGGAAATGATTTCTCAAAGCTAAATCAATACCTCTTTACAATACAGATAAATGGGAATATGCTGCTGGTTTACTGAAAGGCTAAGCTACAGGGATCTTGGCTTGAAATGCTGACAAGCAGTTGTGTGTTTTTATGTTTTCATGATGCTCAGGTCATGTCATCCATTCAACTCAGATTTTTTTTTCTTTCTAGGTTTTGAACTCTCCCACTGTGATGATCCCGGTGTGCCGCAGTTTGGCTTTAAAGTCAGTGACCAGGGTCACTTTGCTGGAAGTGCCATCACGTTTGGCTGCGACCAAGGTTACACCCTGCACGGCAGTGGCATACTCAAGTGCATGACTGGGGAGAGAAGAGCATGGGACAACAACCTGCCATCATGTATAGGTAGTTCTCTCTGACTTTGTCTTCATGCTGTCTCAGGTTCTCTCTCCTGGCATTTGTCTGTCTCTTTTCTTCTGCAGCAGTTTTTTAATTATTATTCAGGCCAGGCTCACTGTCAACATTGCTCCGCTAGGTGTTAATCCTAAGGATTTATCCAGAGATGATTTCTGTTTAATTGAACTGTGTTGATTAAAACTAGGCTGCTTGTAATTTTGTAAGAGAATATAAACACATCTGGTCCATTGTGAATCATTGATCTCACTGTGTGTCCTTGATGCAGAACTGCTTGTATAGAGTCATTATCAACAGTCAGTAGCAGTCTAAATTGCTACTGAGCTTTCACTGTGTTGCTGTGATTCTTGGTCATTCATAGGTTGTGTAACGTTTTAGTCCACGTGCAATTGTTAAGCATTTTTCTCGAAGTAAAGGCATAATTATATAGTATTAATGTCAGATTGAGTCAACGAGATGATGTACAGTCCTGGCTGTACTTTCATATTCAGAACATGCTGAGACAGAAAGACTTAGAAATGATAAAGCTATTACCTGCATGCTGCTAGAGTCTGGAAGGTGTTGTGAGGCAGTCTCTGTTTCTTGATGTCTAGCAGTGATGGATTAGGGTAAAAAATGATTTACAAATTTCAGTACGTGTGCAGAATGTAACTTTAAATGCCACTCTGTCCTGCTTCCTTTTTCAATGAAACTTGTGTTTGTTCCTTTTTTTCTAAAAGGGCTCTGGTCTAGCATTTTGGTATGTTCAATACAATCACAAGAAAAGTGAAATCAGTCTATTGATTAACTGTTTAACAGTGCTGGTTCACTGAATGGTCAATGTTGATAGTGAGCTTTGTATCTGTGAGCTAAATGTGAAATGGGATTTCCAGCCCTCTCTCTAGGGCCACATCTTGGATCCTGTCAAGGACTTTTACATTTGCCCAGTGTTATGATACTGATTAAAGACTACCACTGTGGTAATCTAATGCAATTTTCCTATTAATTAAGTGCTGGTTGTTCTGTGTAATATAGATAGCAAGACGATAACCAGGGGAGAGACAACATAGATTGGACGATAAGATATTCCTTCAGTTATTAACATCTGTAGCAGTGTCCTCCCTGAAGTGCAAGACCCAGCCTGTGTATTATTATTGGACACAGTCCTTTTAAAGCTAATTAATGGCATCATTAAGGGGCATACTTAGAAACAAAACATGTTTTGCGTCTGTGAGTGTCTGTGCTCATGAAAGTAGACCTGGTTGCAATCCCATTACCTGTTCGAAAACAGAAAATTGTTTATTTTCAGCTGAGCCTAAACTGTTGCTCATTAGTTCTAGCTCATTTTAGAATCCGAGCCTCCAGTGAGTTTGGACTCCTGTGCTTTCTATATTCCATTTCAACACATTCTGTGAGTGCTTTGACTCACAGAATGTGTTGAAATGGAATATAGAAAGTGCGTTTGTGTGTTTCCATTTCCTCTTGTGTGAGTTTGCATTGTCAGAGGTTTTTATGTGTCTTCTCATGTTTAATTGTGTGTGTGTGTATGCAGCGGAGTGTGGTGGCAATTTTAAGGGTGAGTCTACCGGGCGTATCCTCTCTCCTGGGTATCCCTTCCCCTATGACAACAACCTGAGGTGCACCTGGACAATTGAGGTCAGCTCCGGCAACATTGTCAGGTAACGTAATTTGCTAATAATATTGCCATATATTGCATGCATATTTATACACATACTATATATCCAGCATGAATGAAAAGTGTTGCTGTTGTCTTGGTGTAACTCCAAGCCATTTATAACTAAAATGGTTATAATTTAGAATACCTAAATGAAGATCTGCCATAATGTATCAAAATACGCAAATTGTATTGAGCATCATACCTCGTAAAATATGGTAGTGAGAAAAAAAACCCTTATATTGTAAGTGTTATAAAGAATCTGATATTGAATTTAAATAAACAAACTCAAAGTAGGACACTCACTGGATTTGTGTGATGAAACTAAAATCAATTTGATGTTATCATGAGACTGCAGTTTATACACAATTGCCTGATGGGAGTTGATTTGAATACATCCTAAATTAACTGAGGTCTTCCTAATTTGACGTGACTTTGAAAGACTTCAAGATGAAAACATCCTTAAAATGTTCTAAGATTTTAAGCATAAAATTAACTCTGCTCCAAAGGAGGATTTCATCAAGACAGCCTGCAGCAGCTCCATTAACTATGACTGGTAGATGATACTTTGACAGCACCTGGGAGAATTTTCCCGGGACATGGAAGCACTTTTTTCGGTTGAGAGCTCCTAGTATTACTGTGAAATAAAACCCATTTGGGCTTAGAGGTCGAAGTAAACATGGTATGATTTCATAAAGTCAGCCGCACATTCTTTGTCAGAAGAGCTGCTTGAGGCCATCTCTTGATGAGATTGCAGATAAGTCTGTGCTCTCATATTTCTAACTTTGGCAGAAATTGATTGATGATACCAAATCTTAACTGAAATGCCCAAAGGCATGGGGACACTGTCTCAAGATACATCTCTGCTTTGAACTCAGTTTAATCCTGCCAAGTTCAGCACCCATGTTGCTTGCCTTTTTGGGAACAATTGTTTGTGTTTGTCTGTCTGTCATTGTGTACTAAATGAGTAAATTGTCTTAATGCAATGCCTTGACCTAAACAGACTTTATTGAACTTAAGCCAAAGTAAAAATCTATTGTGCTCATCTCTCCCAGTCTCCAGTTCCTTGCATTTGACACAGAGGCATCCCACGACATCCTGAAGGTGTGGGACGGGCCTCCCGAGAACGAGATGTCTCTGAAGGAGGTTAGCGGCTCACTGCTGCCTGAGGGGATCCACTCCACTCTCAATGTTGTCACCATTCAGTTTGAGACTGACTTTTATATCACCAAGTCTGGCTTTGCCATTGACTTTTCCAGTAAGTATTTTCCTCTGAGATGTTGATGTACTGTAGATGTGTACAGGATCAGCAAGAGTTACTGTGAGGAATGGAAAAACCTTAGGTATCTCATTCAGTTTACATGGATATAAGTCGGCAGGTATGTGTAAGGACTTTGTTCATCCTCATTTCTAAATAATATCTTCCCAAATCAAACCAAATTATAGTTTAGCTTTTATTTTAAACACTCCTCGCGCTGTTTGGATCCCTCAGTATGTTATGTAATCATTACCCATGCACTGACGGGGTATATATGCTCATTGCTCTAGGTCTCCTGTGAAAATGTTTCCTACTATAATACTAATTGCAGTCTGCATGTTATGCTAGTGAGGAGTTTATAAACCAGGCACATGTGTAAAGCAATTTTCTAACACCTCGTGTATGGCATGTGTGATGAGTTTGTTTTCATTTCCTTTAGTATACAGACGTGGCAGCCTAATGTAAAAATCAATTGCATGCTTGTCAGTGCACACGTTTGATGATGGAATTGATTTTGGAGATGCATATGGTACTTTAAATAGCCTGTTTGCCTAAGGCTGGTGGTTTACAGTGTTTGTGTTAAGTGAACTTTTGCAGACTCCTACCAGTGAGTGACATATTCTTGTGGATGTTTTTGAGTAATTAAGTGTGTTTTCAGGTTTACAGCTGTTTGCAGTACTCTTAGAGACAAACACATTTCTGAGGGTAGAGTTACATTTTAATAATAATTGTCTATGTAGAATTGAAGGGACATGTCTGATTCCCTGTTTGACGGATTGAAATCTTATTGAGTGATTACTTTGCACCTACATTTTGAAAACACATAACCAAATGCATTGTGCTTTATAAGACATCTAGCAATCACAACATCACCATTTCAAGACGTATTTGTAATTTTGACAATAAAAAAAAAAAAGAAACACAACACCAAACTGCAATATACTTAACTGTGTTAAGTCTCTCAATAAAGTCTGTCATGATGGGGACACATGAAGAATCCATCAGATTTTACCAAATCATTCTGTAGCTCTGGGCTGCTCCACAGCTGTGCTTTACGAGAGCAGATTAGGAAAACACGGCAGGATTTTGACTGATATCAGTCTGTAATCTGCTCTGTGCTCTAACTCTATTTGAGCTACAGTTTTAGTTTGACAGCTGTCTACCGTGTGATATGAAACTCCTTCTGTGTGTGTGTGTGTGTCTGTCTGTCTTTCAGGTTCGCTTGCAACAGCGTGCAGAGATCCAGGTATTCCCATGAATGGCAGTCGCAACGGGGAAGGGCGGGAGCCTGGCGACTCAGTGACCTTCTCTTGTGATCCGGGATATGAATTGCAAGGGGAGAGCAGAATCACCTGCATCCAAGTGGAAAATAGATACTACTGGCAACCTAGCCCGCCAAGCTGCATTGGTGAGAGAGAGAGAGAGAGAGAGAGAGAGAGAGAGAGAGAGAGAGAGAGAGAGAGAGAGAGAGAGAGAGAGAGAGAGAGAGAGAGAGAGAGAGAGAGAGAGAGAGAGAGAGAGGCAGAAGGGGAGAGGTGTGAAGGAGAAGGAGAGGGGTGTATGGGTGGAAGGAGGGAAGTGTAGGGGATCAGTAATAGAGAGATGGTGAGAAGAAGAGGGAGTGAGAGTTTTTCTTTTAACCTGCTGTAACAGAGAATGTAATTCTGTTTCTGTCTTAAAGAATATGTGTAAGGCTCTTCAGACATTTGCCAAATCTTATGTGGACAAATCCACTTCTATAGCCAGTCAAAGACGGAGTACTCTAAGGTCTCCCAACACATTGTCTTATTAGAGCTTAACAGCTAATTACTTAACAATGCAATTAGAAATAATTACACTAAGTAGGTCCAAAGAAACCTAGATATACTTGAGTTGCTGCCAACGGGTGTAACTGAGGTTTTAGTTTTTCCTCTGCCCTGGAAGGAGCTAAGTGTTTGTAGAGATCACATAGTGTAATTAGACCAGAAGCAAGTCTGTATGAGTGAAATCTTGATGTAAATGTCAACTGTCCCCACAAAAATTATACAAATTAAGTGTTACCACACTAAGTAAGAGCAACACACTCATCAGCATGTCACTAAGACTTCTTTATAGTGAAATAGGAACAACATGTAGAGGCTTAAAAAAAAAGTTAATGATCAAGTTAATATAGTCCATGTTTTTAAATCCTAGAACAGAAATGCCCAAGTCCCAATGAGATCCAGTAGTCACACATCAAAAAATGAAAAACATGATCAAACTAAATACTTCACTGGCAGGGAGCAAAAGGTGAATAGCACTTGGATTGTTGAAAGACTCATAATGAATGGAATGACTGAGATCTATTTGTTCACTGAATGTGTTTTTCCCTCCCTATGTGTCATTTTTATGCTATGAACATCTCCACAGGTAAAAAACAAAAGAAAGGTTGTGTGCAGCTGACCAATGGAACACTGAATAAAGCACTTACAGGTTACACTAGAAATTAATTGGAAAATGTACCAGCAAGATCCATTATCTTGGTAAGACAAGTGTCAGAAAAATACCTCTTTTGATTATAATGTAGGGAAATAATGGCATGGCCCCTCTAATGCCCTGGTTTTTTGGCTTGATGTCACTGCAGTACCTGATGGTTGTAAGCTGATAGAGGTTGACAAAGGTCATAGAATTTGCCTCAATTATATTTAATGACCTACAAGTGTTCATTTCTTACCTGTCTCGAACTGAATTCAGCTCAGCCAAAGGCGTTTGCAGCAGGTCAGGCACATTTAAAGACTTTCTTTGTGATCACTAAATGCATCTTTCTGATTAATCTCTTCTTCCTTCTTGTAATCTCTCAAGCTCCTTGTGGTGGGAATGTGACTGGCTCTTCGGGATTCATCCTCTCTCCCAACTACCCACACCCCTATCCACACAGCAAAGACTGTGACTGGCTTATTACTGTTCACTCTGACTACGTAATTTCCTTGGCTTTTATCAGGTAATATGAGCTGCCATTCAGTACATTTACATTCTGTATTAGTTGTTTTTACTTGTACAACATAAAACAAAACATTTGCATTATTTACATTTTGAAGCACAGGGCACTGTACATTATTCACAGTTATTTGAAACAATTATTAGAAAGAAAATCCAGAAATGTCAGGTTCCACAGGATGTGAACAGTTGCTCCGACAGAAAATACTGGACACAGTGTTGTCCTTTTAAGTACATGGTCCAGTAGCTTACAAGATGAAGGTTTCCCTAAACCTGTGGCATGATTGTAACCTACCTGTAACAGAATGGAGTCAGTTCTGAGTGGATGCACTGTGGCTCAGGGTGTGCCATGGAATTGCTTGTGTTCTGCAGTGGAACAGGCTATAACGTCATAGTATTGAGCAGAGTTGTTCATGTGAGGTAAGCAGAGGACCTGAGTTTGAGTCCAGGTGTGTTGGGAGATAGGGGGATGCTACAGTCCCTCTGCAAACACCTAGAAGGCATGCACTCCTCACCCTTTACTGAAATGTGGTGAGACTAGATTTGTAGATCAATGACTGTCGCAGGCAGTATTTTCTAAGCTAAATGATACTTGGGCCATAAGCTTCACATTATTATTTTCAATCTAAGCAACACAGGCCAAACAAACTCAAAGACAGAGCTGAGGGCACTTTTCATAGGCAGCTTTGACTGTTGAGCATTATTTTTTAAGTGTTCTGATAAAGGGCTAGAGAAGGAGCACTGGCGCATTGATGCTTTCTTTCACTTTTCATCTTCTGGAGGTGAAGGAGAGAAATCCACCATGTTTCTTTTTCAACTTTGTCCTTCAAAACAAACATCTAATAGAGTTAGCACAATGCTGATTTTCTCCCTTGGGAATGCCAAATGAAAGGATGGAGTCATGATTTTAAATTGGAGTTGCCTTGATCCAACTCAAATGCAATTATCTCCAAGCTATTTACATTTTTGTCATAAACCGTGCTCATTATTTTGAAAACAAATGCTCCCCTCTCCCTCACTGCGGCATGTGATTTGATATACAGCTCTACAATATGAAACGATCTTTTCACACTGCATTGCCATTGCCGTCTGGGAAGATTTTGTGCCAGCGCAGTGTCACAACAATTTAATCTCTTCTCACCTCTTGGGGGAGATATCTTTTTTTATCTCTTTGTCGAGAGATGCAAAACAAATCGCTTGGCATGACTCACTTCTAGCACTGCGGTGCACACTCTCGTTTTGAAACCTTAATGCATTCTAAATCTCACATACAATCTGCACAATCTGGTGGTTAAGACTTGGCAAAAATAATAACTGTTTTATCTCTCATTTGTCTGTTTCTATGACCCGTTACAGCTTCAGTATTGAGCCCAACTATGATTTCTTGTATATCTATGATGGGCCAGACAGCAGCGCTCATCTGATTGGCAGTTTTCAAGACAGTAAACTTCCTGAGAAGATTGAGAGCACTTCCAACTTTATGTATTTGGCATTTCGCAGTGATGGCTCTGTGAGCTACACCGGCTTTCATTTGGAATATAAAGGTACTTTGAAGTCTAATGCAACTGGGATTCTATATGTATTTTCACATATTTGTGTTACAGCAAGGGATCCATATATAAATTAATTTGAAAATAGTTATTTGATGTATGCTACTGTACACAACTACGTTCTCTTTTCTTTATGCCAACTGTGAGAACAGCCTTTGGTTCACCCTTATCCATTTGCACTATGTTTACCATGTTACTTTTTGATAACACAGTTTTGTTAAATCAAACGCATCCTTGCATCCTGTATAACTATTTATACATCTCTCTGTCTACTTTGCACCCCCTCTTATTTCATACATTTGTCATTGTTCTAAAAGCTTTGTTCTTTCGATTGGCAGCAAAACTGCGGGAAGCGTGTTTTGATCCAGGGAATATGATGAATGGCACTAGAATGGGTACTGACTACAAGCTGGGTTCTATGGTGACATTTCATTGTGAGGCTGGCTACCTGCTTCAGGGCTACTCCACTTTGACATGTGTTATGGGCAACAGCAAGAGACCAGAGTGGGACAGAGCCAAACCAAGATGCCAAGGTGAGAGGTGACTCTTCTACATTAACAGAAGGGCCTGAGTAGCAGAGCACTGCTCTCCAGCTGTTTGGTCAGTGTTTGATAGAACTGTGTTGTGAGATGCAAGAGGAGGAACAGATTGCATGAAAAGCAAACTCTTTGGAGAGAATTCTGTGTTTTATCAGTTTGGAGCTCTTAAATCATTGCAGTCCATTTAAAGTTCATTTCAAGGTATGAAAGACATTACTGAAAGCTAATACATGTATAACATACCCATCACTAATAGAGTAACTAAAGCAATTTGGGGGCTTAAGCCTGGTAGAGCCATTACAAAAAATATGTCTGTAATGTGGCCATTTATAGACAGAAAACTTCTGTGTATGTCAGGTAATTGGTGTGCATTTGTTTTTTTAATGACACTGCAAAAGGAAGTTAAATTAAAACAGAAATATTTCAGAAGCTGCATATCAACCTCGCCAATACTGTAACTCTATACACCAGACAACTCTTTTTTTTTTTTAAATGGAATTAATTGTCCTGGCTTTGGCTAAGATGAAAAAATATTATGTGAAGAATTGTATTTTCATACCAATATCCCTTCTGTCCAATACACACCCAGAGGCTCAATAGGGTTGACAGTGTGCAGCTGAACGCCATCAGTCCAACAGGCACAGATAGCATTAGGATGCACATTAGTATGTGCATATTATTTCAGGTTACTAATGAATCACCTCACGCATTCAAAATAAACTGACCTTTAAAAAAAGTTCAGTTCTAGTTAATCTTACCAGAGTAATGTAAGCTTGAAAGAAAGGGTTGATGAACGAAAGCAATATTAATAAATTCATGATCTGCAAGGCCCTGACTTCACAAGAAGTGAAGCAATCTTTGAGGCAAAGTAAAAAAAAAAAAAAAGTACATTTTTAACAGAAGTTTAAAAGCCACAGGCTTTGACTTGTGTATGGACTCAAGCAGAATGACACTATGCGAAGTAACTTCAGAAAGTTTTGAGGTAAATTTGTTTCATTTTTAGAATTTCATATAAAACATTTAAATATTAATTCTTTATTATTCGCAGCCAATTCTGCCTTGTCTGCATTTCATTACGGCTTTTCAGAGCACAGTGAACATGGTGTCAAGGAGAGAAGTGAGAAAATATATGAGGAGTTTCACACCCAGCACTCCTACCTCCAGTAGCATTACACCATTTTTAATTATCCTCAGAGTATTTAATCTGCCAAGGTTGAATTAGAATTCAGCTCATTTTCAGCAGTGGGGAACAGGGGGGCACCCACTCTCACACCAGGGAGCTATTCATTACTTTTACTTTTGGCACCTGCACGACTTCACTGAACAGCTCTGGGGCTGCTTTACTAAAACGTCCATGAGCAACTCTCCATTTAGTATTTTCACTTTGAGACCAAATTTGAACTGATGACTTGCAAGTCTAATTGCTTAAACCAATGGCTTTAGCTGCTCCCAACATATAGTCAGCTCACGTCCCTTCACATTATGTTCCAATAAAATGAAGTTGAGTTGTATTTTCCAAGCAAGGCAAATATTCAGTTTACTTTAAAAACTCAGCAACTGCCAACAAGACAGATTTTTTTGTGTGTTATTTGTTGTTGAATGGTATTGTGACCAGCAAGCAGCAATCACACTGTAATATACAGACATGCCAAAAATGTTATCTGTTCAACCAGATTTCACAGTTCTTAATAGCCAAATGTAAACAGTCAAATTTAAAGGATGCGTCAAGCATATTTTACATTTCCAGTGAATACATTGACTGTCCAGATTTCAGCATCTTGCCAAACACATTCAGCACATTAAAAATTGTGCCATCGTGTTGTGATGGCTCCATCACCTCCTGTGTTTGTCTAAATGAAATGCATTAAAGGGTTGGGTCAATATCCTTCAAATGTAACCATTTAAAAATTTAAAACAGAACCTCTTCATTTGCAGCTCACCGTCTGCTTATGAGGACATTGTTCACAGCCTTTTCGTGAGGTCTCTTGAAATGAAATCTCATACACTGACATCTTAAATGGTAACACAATTCTTTGTATCATCTTATGGATGGGTCTCGGTAATACCTCACCTGCTTTGGGGCATTGTTTATTCCTACCCATCAGTCTTTTATAAAACACAGAATTATTGAGGTTTTGAAGTGTGCACACTTCTCCTTAGCACTGCACCCACCTGTCGGAATTGAGCCATTAAAGCATATCCTGAGAATCACTTCCTTCCCCTTAGGTCTGCTCTCACCTTCTGTCGATTGACAGTGTGCCCTCCTTCCCGACAGCAGCATTCTCAAATTCCTCACCCACCACGGCACTGTGGTTTCTTGTCTGTCTGACAAATCAGCTTGAATTAGGGTCCCACGTGTTGTCATCACATATGTTTGATTATATGCCTCTTGCTACTCCAACAACTAAATGCGGATAAATTGCTGATCCATCTTTCTACATTAGCACCTCTGTTCACTTTTGTTCATTCGCTCCTGTGCAGTGCTCGATGAAACAGCAGTGACATGTGCATTGTGACGGCCACAGGGGGTTCAGAGCAGCTGGTGACTGCTTTCCTCCGACAAATGACTATGTGTTTGTTTACAGTCGAGGCTCCCCCACCTGATGGCGGTCTGTGAGGTCTGAGGCAACTGCATTAGAGCGCCTCTTGGCAAATTAGGTACATCATCAGGATGGGGCAAAATAGGGCTGAGATGCAGGTGCAGGACAGACCACAGTTGGTATTGATTAACTGAAACTATGATTATGGTGCAAGTACAGGTTTATGAGATGCAAGACATGCATTGGTCCCTCCTTGTGGATCAGAGTTTTTATAACATAGTATGGTTTTGGCAGCAACTACATGACTGTTCATTAATATGAATGCATAGTCATTTCTAATATTCTCATCAATGAAAATTGCAAATCCAGCAACTTCAAATCAAAAGCAACTGGATGTCTTATGTACAGATTCTGCTGAATGAAACCCTAGTTCATCTTTGAAGAGCTAAAACTGAGTTTTTCAAAATATGCTGTTGGGCCCTGTGGGCTGATTAAAGTCATAGGGGTGTGGAACTTTTGTAATTGGGTTTTTCTGTTGATTGATGGTGTTTTAAGGTATTTTGAAGGCTAAGGGTACCTTTCATCGCTGCTTGTTTTCCTTTTTGGTTTTAACCCTGTTAACACAACTTGGACTTCTTTTCTGTCCATTTACAGCTCACTTTCCTTTTAAAAAGTGTCTCTCAAGTGTGACATTAATTTGGCATGCCGGCTACAGTTATATTTGTTTGTCAGCAGCAGAAAGTTCAAAGGTGACTTTTTGCCTGATTTAGTGATATGAACTGCTTACCTGTGCGCTTACGCCAGGCAAAATGGATTTGCTGATTTGTATTTTATTGCCTCATTTCCCCAGGTATTTTAATATGGTTGAATGACATTTGTTAACTGTGCCTCTCTGTTGCTTTATTTCCTGTCCCCACAGCCCCATGTGGAGGTCACTTCACAGGTTCAGAGGGAACTGTGCTGTCCCCAAACTACCCACATAATTACACCAGAGGCCAGACCTGTGTCTATGACATCTTTGTCCCTGGAGACTTCGGTAAGCATTTCAAGCATTATTTGCACATAGTTGCAGAAAATTGTTATTTATTCTCTTCAACTGCTGCTTATAGCCCATGCAGTATGTGGTGCCAATTTCCAGAAGTATCTTGACTTCAAACATGAAGCAAGCAGAGGAGGCTAAGAGAGATAATTGTTTGTGTTTGCTTTGAGTTTTGTGTTAATGATGAGGAAAGAGGGTAGTCTGTGAGGAAGCAGAGGCTTACTCTCAAAGCTGGGCATAGGTGACAGAATCCTACCAAACAAAATGTTCAGACTTGCATTATTCATTTCCCTGTAGCACTTGATTTGTTTTTTAGTAGTTTGTAAGTGTGGATTGGTTTGGTTACAGCCATTGACACTCAGGTTAAATGCTTGTCTGTTGCTGGATTATTATTCAATCCCTGTATACTTCCTCCATATCTGACAGGTGAATTGATGAAAAAAAATTAGGCAAATGGTTACACTTTGAAGACACAAAGGTCACTGCTATCCCTCATAGTGGTGTGTTTCCTATGAAGTTAAATTTAATCAATACATGCATGTTAGAATCCTGTATACCAACACACTGCAGGGGGACTGCTGCACCTCATATGGCTGTTTGACACTTTTACGCACAAGCCGGGAAGAATAGCAGTGCCCGGGACTTCAGCAATACACATGAAAGCAGTGTAGGATCAGGGAAGACAAAAAATGGATTGTGTTGACATGACAAACACTCTGTGCCATAGGCAATGGAGACGAAGGTCAAGTAGCGAAAGGCTGTGGGCAATAGATGGAGCAAGAAAATGCATCGGTACTCAGTTTATCCAAGCGCCTCTGTATATACATAATTCAACAAAGATCTCTGGAAGACCTCGATGCGCTTCAGCTCAATATTCCATGTTAGTCATAAAGAGCTGCTGAAATCGTAGGCAGAGGTTTTTATTCTGTAAAGCCCCGTGCTTATGAAACACAGATTAATCCCCTGTGTGATGATCCAGCCCGACAGTTTACATCCTCTGTTGCTATCTCCCACTGCTCATGGAGTCCAGGAACCCACAGCTCTCTCTCTCTTTATTTTATAAATATTGCATACAAATGCAGCCTTTGCTTAAACTGCCTGCAAAAGCTTAATGGAGTGTGGAAGTCGCCGAGCAACATTCCCACCTGGGCCTGCAAATTTATTCCAGGGAGTGCAGACACAGAGGCTATTGAAGAGTGCCACTGATGATGTACAAGACTGCTGTTGCGTGGCTTGATGGAAATGTATTCTGAGTAGCCTAACAAAGCAACAAGGGTTCACAGCTTGGGTAGAACAAATTATAAATGTTGAGACTACAACTGGAGGTATGATGTACTCAGAAATCCTAAATTATCTAAAGGATGTGCCCTTCATTTCACTTGTAATATACCAATGAATGTTTAATATAGAAGCCAGAACAGATAAAGGCTCTACACCTTGTAAATGATAAACAAACTCAAGTTTACAGCTTGTTGTTGTAATGACAGTTGACAAAATTGAGCTTATTCCATACAGTCTGTACGTACATGCTTTTAGAAACTGAGCCATTGACTTGTTCTCCAGTCCAGCATATTTCAACCTCTGAACATTATTTATTGTTTGTTTATTTTAACCTTTTTACATTTCTGAACTTAAACATAGTAGTTAGTTAGTTGAATAACATAAACAAAAACAAGCTCAAGTTCTTTATGTAGAGTCTTGATGTATTAATGAAATGTTAAGGACAGAAAATCTGTTCTCTGCTTGGCAGCTGAGTTGCGCCTTTCGGCAGTATGATAGCAGAAATCACATTTCAGTGTCCAGTATACAGGTAATTGAAATTTGTAAGTGCCTAGGGTAGACTATAAAACGTATGTCTCAGAGTCCCTCATATGACCGATAGCGTACCATAAGCCTTTGAGACATTGTGTCAAACTGGTTGAACTGGCAGGAAAAGGGTCAGTGTGAAATACCATCTCATGACACTGGACCAATGACCAGAGGGTTTTACACCTGGCTGGGTGGGGGTGGGGTATTTCTTTTTGCTGTCAAGCTGTAGCTAAAAGGGCCATTCTTGTTGTAAATAAATGTGTTGTAAAATGTGTATTATTTGAAATATGTTGCAAGCACACTATGTTAGCCAGAAAACTGAACAGGTTCAGAGTTAGAAGCGGTACATTTAAATGTAATTAAAGCACATGCTTTTAATGATTATTTTTAGAATATTTGATTAGGTTTATGTCAGTATAGTGCCTGACATCATGTCTGAGTTATTCTTGCCAAAATGGCAATCAGCCATCAGCCATTGGTTGCCAGAATGAAAGCTATGTCTGAATTTGTATCATATTAAAATGGATTTGATTGGAATCAAGAGGCTTAGCATTGCCAGTGAGAAAAAATAAAATTAACACTACTGGATAGATGTTTTGTTTTAAATTGCGTATTTACAAGGTAGCCTCAAGTATAATAAGGTACATTGCACAAGGGAAAATGATTGCTTCCTGTAAGCCTTGTCAGATAAGGCTTACGGGAAAATGGATTATATTATGAGTAGTGTTTATTTAATTATTTCACAGATTACCATATAACAGGTTGTGCAAAAGAAAAAACCTTTAATTTCAGCTTTGCCTTTGTGACAGAGTAAAACAGTTGGTAGTTTTTCACATTTGGCTCTCTTGTTGCTGTAGCACCTGGCTGCCTAGTGAAGTAGTGACAGTATGCTTTCTCCACAAAAGTTAGTAAATATGACAGTAGGTCTCTTATTGTCCTCCAGTGCCAAGGTGAGGAATTCAGCCTTCTTTATTTGCTGTTGTTGTTTCTTTTTATATAACAGCAGAAACAGTTGTCAACAGGGTCCAGATCATGTTTCATGGTAGTGGTTGAAATACTGTTGCGTGGGGCAAATGGGCAGATTTTATTGCTGAGCCCTGCAGAACAAGTTCTTTTCCTTTTTTTTTCAAAATACAAGGTTTTTGCTTGTGTACATAAAAATAATACTAATACTGACGACATGCTGTAATCAGCAACATTTCCTTCCGTAGTCTTACCTAAAAGCACAGGTTTACAGTGTGTGTTTTAATTTTCTCTAACATGTTGTCACTGCAAAGGATTGTGACAGTATAAGAAGTTTTGGTAGTGTTTACATATGTTGGATGTTGGCAGACATTTTGTGTAGTTGTGTCATCGTGCGGTTTGTATAGATTTACAGTTTTCTATCCAAGTTGTCATTGCTGTTTGTACCTTCCTGTGTCTGAAACACATTTTGCCATGCTGCATTTTGCTCCTGATATATTAAAATTATGTATGCACATAATAAGCATCCATCCATTTCATTGTAATGCACCATAGAGTAATTTAGTCCAATCATCATAACAATTGTAATTTAAAAAACAAAAACACACTGTGTGTATATTAGTAAAATGGTTCTACATTCCTCTGTTTGTGAATTTGCTCTGTGCATAGCCTATTTTACTTTGCACCATTCAGATATCATTAAGGTACAATGTGCATCTGTCTTGCCCTTTAATGTTTAATTATTCTGTCAGAAATAATGGTTGTAGTCATATTTCAAACAATAACTCTGCTTCTTTTTAAAGCGTTGAATTATTCATGGCACTCAACCTTTGCCTTTGGCAATGCTTGTAAACATACAGCCATACACTGGCCCCCCCAAGAATTCACTCGTGTTTACACAAAGTTCAGTAGCTAGTATGTAACTGTTTTTGGAAGTATAGAGCTTATAGAAGTGTATGGTATTCTCATCTGTAAAAGAAGGGAGACTGTCTGTAGAGATAGTTTAAAAATATAAAGCCCTTTTTGTGCATTTCTACACAAGAAAAAAAGAATTCCTGGATTTTTTTTTGTCCAAGTTTGTATAGTTTGTATTTTGCCTTGAGGATTTGTTTGTTTGGTGCAGCCTCCTTTGTGAATGTCTGATGGGCCAATGAGCCAATTTCCCCCAATTACCAGGAACCTGTATTATATTGGTATATATATATATATA
>CAEMYA010000161.1:949612-1039614 GCA_903131615.1 Diplodus sargus
AAAATATGTTTTTTTTTTTTTTCACCTTTTCATGGGGAGTATTTTGCCTTGAGGCATGTGGATGTGGCTTAAACATCTGCGAAAGTAATTACTGGCCAAAAACTGCCATGCTTTTCATTTGGAAGTTTTAGGCACTTGAAGTGCTCACTTCACAATCACACAATTATATACACAATGTGTCTGTACCAGTAAAAGCAGCTAACTTCAGTACTACTAGCTCATATATTGAAAAGTGGTCAAATCTGCTGGTTTTAGCAGGTTAACTACAATCTTTAAAATGACTTGGAATTCGTTCTTCCTTTTTACAAAAGGGATAAACAACCAAGACTATTCTTAAAGCTGCTTGACAAAAACAAAAAAATCTGGTATTTCACACCAATGTGCCAAAGCTTTAATGGTGTAGAGAGGACAGAACTATTATTCTTTTAAATTAACTCTTTTCAAGTGGCTCCACACACTGTATCTTTGTGTTATTTATTGAATTTAATTGATTGAATTAGATATGAAAAATGTGCTCCTCATATACTGTAGATCAAATCTCATTATGGTTGTGATACGTGGCTCCTAGTTGTGAGTACCCTGCCATATGACAGGAATAGCACAGAGTAATCTCAGTGATATGAAGGAGGTCTGCTTAAACCGTAGCAAGAACATGTTACGAGCACTGCATCAGTTAATCACTAGCACTGTGGAGTTGTTGTCATTATTGAAAGATTTTAGCTGTTTTTTGAAAAACACGAGTCTGGCCTGATGGTACACACTAAGAAATATTTTTTTTATAATGAAGGGTAGAGAGAGAGGCAGTACATAGGGGTGGGTGGAGAGAAGAATAACTATGTTTTGCAAGATGCCTGTGCACCAGAGGGCAAGATTGACGCTGTAATATTGCCATTGGTAATGCACACACGCACAGTGCTTTTATACACACTAGCATGTACAATAGCACAGACACAAACAAACATGGTCTCACAGATGATCAGAGGATCCAGTCGGCCATGTCTTTTTGTTTGGTTGGAGAGAGATCAGATTATTTTCAAGGGCGTGCACACATTGATATAATCAGGAATGCTTACTTGGAAATATTAATGCAGGACATAACTGAAATAATTATCTGTTTTATAACATAATGTCTCAGAAGTTTCCCTCACTGCTTCATTTTTTTCTAAGGATAAGATTTAATGAATGTTCCTGTGAAACACTGATGGTCTCACATGGCACATCATTGAGTAAAGGCAGTTCTTTTAGATTAAAGGTCAGGCTCGTCATATGCATTGTCCACGTGCCATTTCCATGCACTTCACACAGTGACACTATTTCATTAGTGGTGCCTTTTCAAGTAACCTGCTTGGTCATCTCAAATTAAAATGTACTGGTTGAGCATGTGACCAAACAACTGAGCAGCGTGTGTGCATTCCCGAACCTCTAGTTTTATTTCATTCACCCATGCTACTGTAACAGGTTATGGCAGCCATACAGCCTTGTAAACAGCGCGGCTCACGTGGCACAGCAAGCTTCATCAAGAAATTCAGCTCGTCGCTATTTTTCACACGGTTCTCAGCAAGAACAGACAGCTCAAAATATCTGTTGGTAGTCATATTGTCATAACACTAACATAACACCTACACCATATAGCCGTCAGTTGAAGGGTAGTGTGTTCCCAGTGCTCATGCTCTCCCTCTCACTCTGGGTGTAAACAAACATATGTCCTCATCATTATTGATGGCAATTATCAAAGGCAAACTCAGTGTTGGAAGATAGCGCTGCAGCCATAATGCTGTCTGTGTGAATACCACATGCGTGTAAGCTGCAGCACTTCAGCGAGGTAGCCATCATGCATAGACAGAGATAAGCAGTACGTCCCTAGGCTTAGTTCTCATTAAAGCTTACACTGCGCTGTCCGTCCATGACATGTAGGATACAGCGCACCTTTGTTTTCTTTGTTTCTTGTTCTCCTGCTCAGGCTCAGCCTCCCAGCTCGTGTCAGTCAAACATGGACACGCCCCTCCAGCAGCAGAGAGGACAAGGAGCATTCAGAATATATCCCCAAAGACTTTTCACTTTCCTTTTCATGACAAAAAAAAAAACATTACTTATTATTTTTGACTGAAAAGGGCATTAGTATCTTTAGTTTGCCTTTAAGTATATACTATTATTTGAAGATTGTTCTCCTCCTGTCAAATGCCACAGCCGAGCGGCGAGAAGGATCCAATTCAGTGGAATTCCTAATTACTGGTTGTTAGGAAAATGCCACATACTATAAAAGTTTACAGTAAGCGAGCAGATACTACTTTGCTTGAGGGAAGAGAGTCCTATAAAAAGCTATGGTCCAGCACGCATATTGCACCAAAAGTCACATTTTTTATTGCATCTGTTAATGCTGTACTGCACATTTGTAATTCCTATCAACATCGGAGTGAAGTTAATTGGTATTTCGGGGACTAAACAAAACAAATCCAATCTAGTTATATGTGCGCGCTTGTGTGTGTGCATATTAAGTGCATGGCACATTTCCAGCTCAATACAGAAAAGTGAAATAAGCAAACAACATCTTGATGAAATGGCTTTTCTTTAGAGTTTAAAAGATCTGAATAATAACCGGACTTAACCAGCCTAAACGCTGGTTAAATCTGGGCCAACTTGTGCAAACACTTTCATGTTCCATTGATAATCATTCTCAATTATATTGTCGGCTAAAAATAATTAAAAATATCTTATCTTTCCCACTCTCTCTATATATAAATACATACAAACATACATACATACAGCCTGCATGTTGACTGATGTTACACATGCTATGAGCCACAATCAAAATTCTCTCTTTTACAGCTGTCTGACAACCAAAAACAAACCCAAATCACCAGCATGCCAGTTCACAAAGAACTAGCATTATCACATGACCTTTGTGTTTGGCACAGTATGTTAGGTAATTTGTGGTGAAATTTTGACTACATTACTGAAATGGCAGGATTAAGATCACAGATGTCCTTTGCAGTTATTACAAATTACTAGATGTCCCCAAGTCATACTAGTCCTGTGTTAGCAGGGCTTAAGTCAAAATAAAATGATTGTGATGCGGAAAATGTCTCCCCTCTGCATGGTAAAATAGCTGGTTTATTACACTTGGGACACTCTGCTGCTCTACACTGCACTCTCACACACCATCAACCCAGTGCCACTGAGTGAGCAATTGTGCTACCATTATTTGTCATCAGTGCTTTTATGTGAATCAGTCATACTAGATCTTTAAAGCCTGATTTACTCCATTCTTTCCGTAAATTCTTCCAACCATATTTTATTTGAAGTTTTTTAAACCATATTATGACTGATGTATAATGTGTCCATGGTGCCCATCTGTGGAGAGAAATGCAAATTAAATTGGATACTTGACCCATGAAGCAGAAGGGAGTATTCCAGTCTAAACAACATTAACCTCTGTGTTAGCAGTTCAAGGTGTAAGCTTTGTCAAAGCAGCAGCCCGACTCTTGAAAGACTGAAGATATATAGTAATTTTTATTCTGCAGCTTACATGGTGATTGTCTCCCTGGGACGGTAAAAGATTTTTAATTGCTGCAAAATCCACCGTCGTGTATTGATGCACCTGTATTTTCCTTTTGTTCTTTGCAGTTCTCTTTGGTCAATTTGTGGTATTCCAGACTTTGACCAGTGATGTGGTCGAGATATATGATGGATCCTCCACAGATTCAGCACTCCTCTCCTCCATATATGGATCGCACTCAGGTAAAAACAATACTGCGCAACCCTTAAGGCTATACTAGCTCATTGGTATGAGTAGTTTTATCAAGTACACCATTTTGCACTGTGGGAAAGACAGCACATCCGTCTCTCAGTTCAGTTCAAAGCAAATGCCTGTTTTTCACAGACAAATTGAAAATCTGAAATCCAAGCATCCTTCATACTGCCTGGATAAAGTTTTCTGCCTTTTTTACAGTTCTGTAATGATGGTTTAATGAAACACAATGATTATATATTATACATAATGACTTTGGTTGAATAAACTCCAGAGATCCCAATTAAATTAACAAAAACAAACCAGTTTTTGTAATTTGTTGTCACACTACAGCAGGTCTGACTATAAATCAGACCTGCTGTATCCAGCTACAACACTGAGAACACACTGCAGATCAGATCAGACTGAAGATTTAAATGATGTTGGGAACTGCATATAAGACACAAACAACTGCAAAGAATAATCTGCAGTTAATAATGTCAGAGAGCCCCTGTTTGTTTGTATGTATATTATCTGTAGATATGTGCGAACACCATCATCTAAATGAGTTCATAATGTCTCCTTTTATTCTGTAATTTAGGTGAGACACTCCCTCTGAGTTCAGGAAACAAGATAACTCTCAAGTTCACCACAAACGGAACAGAAACAGCCAAAGGATTTCATTTCGTTTACCAAGGTAAGACAAATTTTTTTCTGATACTCCCCTGAATTTTGATGTGTAGACTGATTTGGTGCATGGAGTGCGTTTTTCTTGCTTTTGAAAAAGATATACTTCAGCTTTGCACTCAGCTCATAAAGGACTGTTGAACAGAGTGCCACTGGCTGTGGCCAGGCATGGCTGATCAGAGCCGGATGATGAGGAGTCAAACAGCCTATCCTGGCACGGCAGATGAGAGTGACTAATGACGTGCGAGGAGATTCACAAGGGCTTTGCCATTTCTCTCTGCCTCCATTGTCTTGCCATCTCTCCTTCTCCCTGTTGTCTTTCTGCCTACCACACCCACCACCGCTCTTTGTCTTTCTTCCTCTCATGCTCGCTCCCTCCCCTCTTATCCCTAGCTGTCCCCCGGACAAGTGCCATTCAGTGTAGCTCAGTCCCTGAGCCCCGGTTTGGGAAGCGGATAGGGAACGACTTTGGCATCGGCATGGCGGTACTGTTTGAATGCAATCCAGGCTACACGCTGCATGGCTCCAACGCCATCAGGTGTGAGGCCGTGCCCAGTGCCCTGGCGCAGTGGAACGGCACTGTGCCCACATGTGTTGGTAAGCATACTCATCCTCCAGCCCTCGTCTCAGCCCCTCTGTGCACACATGCATGCGCGCGCACACACACACACACACACACACACACACACACACACACACACACACACACACACAGCGCACACACACACACACACACACACACACACACACACACACACACACACACACACACAGATCCAAAAGATGGAGCAGGTGTACAAAATCGGTCAGTTTCGGTTTTTCCTAGTCATTACTTATCTTAATGTCTGTCACCCATTGTAAAGCATCTGCCTATCTCTGGTTATGATAGTACAGACAGGAAGATAGAGGCAAGGACAAAAGGAAAAACAAAGTGTCACATAAATCAGACAAGGGATTTTGGTTTCTGCACCATGCCCGACTAATGGGAAAATACACCAATTCAGCCACAACACAATAATGTGCAGGTTCCCCTTGTACAACCAAAACAGCTCTGACTTGTAAAGGCATTGTCATAATACCTCTGGGGGTGTCCTGGGGTGTCTGGCACCAGGACGTTTGTTGTGTCTGTATGTTGGAGGGTGGGGCCTCCCTGGATCACACTTGTTCCAGCATGTCCCACAGATGCTTGATCGGATTGGCACCTGGGGAATTTGAAGGCCCGGTCGATGCCTTGGGGTCTTGTTTTGTTACTCAAGCTGTTCCTGAGCAGTTTTGGTGGTATGTCAGGGCACATTGTCCTACTTGGGGGACCACTGGCAATGGGAAGTGCCATTGCCATGAGTGAGTGTACTTGATCAACAGCAGTGTGGCTTGGGGTTGTATGTCAAGTGGCATCCACATGATTGCTAGGACCAAAGGTTTCCCAGCAGAACTGAGACGAGATGATCAATTCACATCATGGTTTTAATGTTCTGGCTGATCAGTGTAAATTGTATTGAAAAATAAAATGTAAAAAGAAAAAGAAGTAAAACAGCAATGTCTTTAATGCACTTCTTGCACTCCGTTAAAACTTATTTATCTTTTGCATATTCTATACAACAAACCTGCAGTAGCGGGTGAATTTAATACACTCTCATTGCATATGTAAATGAAGGTGGCAACACACCGAAATGATTTATGGATGTGATGAGACATTATAATGCACAATAAAGGTTTGCTCTTATGATGCATTATGCAAGTATCAAATGCTATGCATTATGCATGCATACACTAAGGGATCTAGTTTGTCATGTATACCATAAAATCTAATATGAGTCTGAAATTCATGTGCACAATGTAGAAACCTGCAGTAAGCATCATATTTGTTACTTTACTATATACACTTAACAAGGTTTAAGTGGCTATAATTTAAATTTTTTTAAACATACAGTGTATCAAATGACAATGTTAAGTGTCGCCGGTAGTGATGATCCTACAGTGAACATTCCGAATCTGCAGGTCACCTCAGCTTGGCAGAGCTAAGTTTCAGCTCATTGTACAGTCAGCTGCTTTAATACAGTACATTGGTTCACTCTCACCGCTCTCGTACCCCTCATAGCACTCATATTTATCGCAGCAGGCTGCTGTCTCCAGTGAAAAAGCTCTAAAAAACCCAAATATAGACAAAAATGTATCATAAATAATAATAATTTGAGTACAAAAAAGCGCTAAAACAGAGTGAATATCGAACTTGCATTTACTAAGTGGCCAAAAACATGAAAATTCATGATAATGTTACCCCTTAACTACTTAAGATGTTCAATTTATTAACTTAAAAGGGGATTGCTTGTTAGTCTTGTGTCCACAACTTGGAATTAGTGATTGCCTGTTATTGCAATTATCCCTATTTTGCCATTTCTCTGAATGAGTTTTGAACGACCTTAGCAATTTCTGTCACAGTAATGGAAGTAGAACAGGATTATGTCATGAAATTGTGCCTTTATAGCAGGTCATTATCTTTAAGTAAATTGAATAATTATATATTAAAGATAAGAACTTCAAAGAAAGTGTTAACATTCTTCTTCATTTGTCTAGCTGGGTGCAGACAAGTTGTAATGCCACAGGCAAAGAAAACAAAGTGCAAGAATGAATGCTGCCTTAGTATCAGGCAGAGAGAACAGATCAGTGCCATTCTTAAAATGAATGTTTGCCAGTTTGATTGATAGAACATACAAAAAATGTATATGGAGATATCTTTAGAACAATATTAGGCATGTGATACTGATGATGTCACTGACAAGATTTACAAGTCAACATGACAGGTAAACAGAAGCTAGAAATCAGATGTATTTTTGACAAAGACAGAAATTACAAGGAACTGGTACAGAAGCTTTATAATTACATCAGCATTTCATGATTTTTGCAAGGTGTGAACCATCTACTAAAGGGACCAACATCTCTCTTTTTAAGTGGTTCTTTTGCTTGCATTCAAAGACTCGTGCACATATACCTGTACAAATATTCATACACACAACCACAACCTCAAGCTCAAGCATTTATGCACATGGACAGATTTACATACCTTGTTTGCACACGCTGTTACCCAAACATGCAGGAGGACATGCACTTGGCCTCACAAACACACCCACGTGTCTACCTTTGGAAGATGAAGAACTCCAGATGAAGTTTAGAAAAATCTATTGAAGTCAGGCCTTGTGCCAGCCAACACATAGTCCCAGCCGGTGAGTGCGGGAGATTTCAAGCTAGGGTTCACCCGGGTTTACTGCCAAGTGGTAAGGGAATAGCAGTGGCACGCGCAGTTCCATTTTAAACACAATGATTTTTATCTGGAGATTGAATCTGGCTGCAGCATCTCCCCCAGCGGCAGTGTACTCGTCCAGAATAATGGATATAGTTTCATGGAAGTCTCAACAAAAACACAATGCTAAATTACTCAGGCCCTCTTTATGAGACATGACAACATCAGACGCTGAGGTTCTTGTGATTCAGAAGGTACAGTTCTAGCACCTTGTCCATCTGTTATTGACCTGGCTCCTCATGCAACACTTGCTTTGCTTTCCGATTTCACAAGTACAAAGCTTCTGAATTAAGGCTGTGCTGTTGAGTTGTGCCAGCACAATGCTCTGTCTTCTCCTAATTCAATAAGCTTTGCCTGAATGGATGCATAATGTTTGGTTGACCTTTTTAGAGAATTTTATGGAAAACAGTTGACTTGAATAAATAGATGTTATCATTTGTTTTTTTAAGATAGCATTTTTTAGCAAGTAGTGAGCTTTTAAACATTAAAGAAATGCCAGTGATCCCTCAATTTTTTATGATAGGTGTAAGTGGTGGAATCGTTTTAAAAATCTGCTTATGCGACCATTTGATTGTGGAAGCAAGAACCAAAGTAAAGTAAAGGTAAATATTGGTGGATGAGCACAATCTTTTGATTGTTTGTTTCCTTGCAGCTGAATCACACACACAAACTAAATCATTTCTGACTGCACGAAATCATGACTCCCTAATGTTACATAAGCTCATAGATCATTGGGATTCAGTATGCCAACACCATGGAATTCACAGTTGGCTCCAACACCTTTTCAAAGGTGTTAAAGCTGATGGTAAACTGTGTTGCAGTGAATTTGTTTTAAAACAGGATATTAGTTGTGAAAGACCAACTTCTCAGGAGCAGCGTCTCTGTTTGGGGGAGGGTGGCAAGACTAGGCCAGAGTTCTTCTCCATAGCAGATTTAGCATCTATTTAAGCATTACAAATGTAAGTGTAACATTTCTAATTAAAATTAAAAGAAGAGATTCTACTATCCACCCTCAAAATGTTAAGGCCACATACAAAGAGCTATTTGTATGTTGCAAATAGTTTGTCTGTGAAAGGGTTGTTTTGCTCACTAAACTGTACTTATAAAAATGACTTTGACCTACTGGCAAATGTTGGTAATTTTTGTTCTGCCTCTAAAAAAACATAATTTGCCCAGAAAATGGGGACAGCAGCATTGTCTCCACATTCAGTTCCAATTCGGCCTTCCTACACAATTCTGATAGAGCTGAGTGTGTCATAGCTGTCTTCGCTGTCTTTCTTGAAGCAAACTGACCTTGAGAAACTGGCAGTGGTGTCTGCTATTAAGCTTGATTATTCTAAGAGAGCTTTAAGTTTGCATTTAGTGAAGAGTCAAACTCTACTGCTTACAATGAAGTGAAAGGTAAGATAACAGAAAATGCAGAGGACATGATTGCTTTACATAGTTAACATGAATTCTAACTGTGTGGGATGGTGGATGGATGATGGAAATGACTTTGTGTTTTGATGCATAATTTGCATCTGAATTGTATCTTATGTAAATGTAACCTAAAAACCAACAAACATTAGTATCCATATAGGAGTATGTACTCGATATTTAACATTTAAGTAGAGGATGTGATGCCAAAGGCTTAAGGGTACACACATTATGTGCAGATTCTTTTGATATCTTGATTAAAACACGTTTAATTAAAACTTTAGGTGAATTCCCTGTGTGTCACATGCAGCTAAATGGTGTCTCATAATGTGTGTCGTCCCCACGCTTGTCTACCTGCGGTAACACTGACATATGAGCCTGCCACTCATTGAGACGGGTGTGGAGCATTCATGCTTTTATGAGTGTCATGATTTCTAATCTTGCTCGACCAATTACATTAACTGACAGCACTGGGGACTCAAAGGAGCTGTTAAATCATACTGAAATACTTGATCTTTTCCTGGTTGCTTGTTGAGATCCTGGTCTTGTGCTAAGACAATTTAAGTTTGATTAACCGGAAAAAAAATAGTTTGCTGTTCTTGGAATAATTAGATTTTTCCTGAAACTTGTTCCCACATTGAAGGTTGGAACTAATAATGATCAGATGAAGCGAAACATATAATGCTATACTGTGTTTATCTGTGTGTATCTGTGTTTTGGCCTTGATTTTGAGGAGGCAGCAGGAAATGATTAAATAGAAAACAAGGTTACTGACAATGACAGTCTCGTCACTCAGACAAGGAGCCTTTAACCGATGTCCACAGGATATGACATTCTGATTACAGTGCTGAACATTTCATAGGCATTGACTTTTATTTTTTCATTTGCGCTGCAGAATTCAAAACTATCATACAGGCTGTTCTCCTTCCTGATCAATTTTGAGTACTGTGCATGTGACGTGTATTAGCTGATGATGACATTACTGTGACATGGATTTTATGATAGCACGATTGTGTGATATGCTTTGAGGTACAGTAAAGAAGTATAATTCTCTCTGATGTGTTGCTTGGCGTGAAAGGGACACAATAGTCTGTTTGGCACGATTCTCCAATCATGTATAAGAGGGTAGATTTTACCTGTAAAATATTGAGTTTGAAATAGTGTCAAGAAAACAGGTAAAAATCTTTCTCAGTCACTTTTTTTTCCTTCTTCCTGATAAGATTCATATTTGCTTTTTCTCTTGTTTTCTGTGTCTCTGCTTGTCTTTCACATAAAATCATCATCTTCCTCATCTGGTGATAGACAAACTGTGATTATCTTTGACCTGCAGAGGGCTACACCCTTGTCCTTGACATAAAACATCTGGTTCTTCATTTTGAGAGCACATTGTACAGCACTGCTGAACATCTGAAGGACCCCCTCCATCCTGAGTGACAGCTTTGCTTATCGTCGTAGAAAAACTGTTCCATGCAAATTCTAGGTAACCTTGAATGTCAGAAGACTGGCAAACCAATTACGTAATTGAAAGTAAAAGAAAATAGAGAGTCCATTGTTTCTCTAACCTGCAGGTCACTTTAATGAACACTTGTTTTTGCATCAGGAGTGAGGGGAGAAGAGGTGCTTTTTAGTCACTGGCCTTGCATTTTTTTGCCCCTGTTTTTCATAGAGTTAAGTGTTTGTCATAAACCTCATCAGCCTAATAGGTTATTGCTAGTTTTTGTGTTAGCCAACTTTAAAAAAAAAGGAAATGTGTTTTGCTGTGTGTAATAATCCAAAGGATTCTGGTCTGCAGGGCTGGCTTGCCACAATCCTTAATGGACAAAAAGCAGAGCCAAACACTGTGTAGAACGTAGCCGGTTGAATACAAGGCCAACTGGCGCCCATCTGAAAAGCAATAAAGAAATTGTAGCTGTTATTGCCCTTTTTTTTTTTTCATTTTGATTTTTACCCATGCTCAAATATATCACAGTTCCTGACATTGTCAGCACAACCTGGCCAGTGACTCCAATTCGACATTCATCTGAGAGCTGAGGGGCTTGATAAATATGTTACTTGTGGCACTGGAAGAAACAAGGTGCGCTTAGAGAGAAATAGCTTTCACAACTGTGGCTGCTTTCACAAGATGTGATTTGTGCAACCTGCAAGAGATTTTGTTATACATCAGGGTTGAACTGTTTACTATTTATGAGAGGCGGGTGAGTTCTGCCAGGCCATCAAGTATTGAATGGCAATGATATCATATGGACAAGAATGCATGTCCTGGGTCAAACCTCTCATAACACACAGCTCCTATATATTATAATACATCAGTAGAACCTGTCATTATAATGGCCGGCTTTTACATGTGACTCTGGACTTTGCGAAAACTTGAAAGGCCCACTCTTGAGCCACTGTTTGTTTTTTTCCGTCTGTCAGCATGGCGGACTCAGTGGAACAGGACCCGCCATAGATTTGTAATTGGATACAGATCCAAAAGATGGCACTTCGGAAATCTTTTGCTGCACTCCTGCGAGTGGCATATATCAGTTTATATCAGTTTCTGCATTAAAGTCCTACACTCAATGCTTTTAAATGCTTGTCCGTACCTACTCCCACACTGTGACCCCTGCCCACTCCTGGTCCCGCAGGTGTGTTTGTAGACTTGAACTTTGTCATGACTAACTCTCTTTTTCCTCTCCCTTTCTCAATCTCTTGTCCTTTGTCTAGTTCCCTGTGGTGGCGTGTTAACTGGCCGCCGAGGCACTATCCTCTCTCCTGGATACCCAGAGCCATACGCCAACTATTTGAACTGTGCCTGGAAAATCTCTGTTCCTGAGGGAGCTGGCATCCAAGTGAGCGTTCAAAGAAGCAGTTCTTAGTAGTTATGTTTGATTTTGCTTGAGATAAAGAGATTTTTGGATGGATTGTTTTTTGTTTTAATTCATCGTCTTATCATTAAATTTACAGTCATTATCAACAGCTATTTAATGGGAGACACAACAGGTGACTAGGGAAAGGTTTTTAATCAATAGATGTGAACCATGAAACCTCTTTAGTTTATTACTAAAACTAAGTTTTTCTTAGTCTTATTTTTCAGTACAACGTAGTACTCTCTCAGTATTTAAAGTACTTACAGAGACTGGCCAATTTTCTCTTCAAGCATGATACAGACAGACCTGAGAGCAGGCTACAGCTACAATGCCCAGCCTAAGGTATGGTCATGTTCTTATTCAAGAATATGAGTAACCTTTGGGCACTAACTATGTCTGCTGCAGCTAAAAGACACACTCACTTGGAATGAAGGTAGCAGGGATGGAAAGGTATGCTATCTTTTGTAATGGTTTGGGACCATTGTGCCAGTAAAATGCACGTGTGATGGAGTTTTGGAGTCACTGACTTTCCACCACAGAAAATGGCCTCATATCAGCTGCAATGAACACGTCAATGGCTTTCGTTATTGCCGTGGCTCAAGCACTTGACTGTGGAAATTGAGATGCAAAGGCATTTGACAGCGTTGTCTGGCCTTTTGAGTGTTCCCTTCACAGGGTCAGGTTGATTTTAGTAGAGATGCATATTGCTTGTGTTGTGCCTCAGTGAACAACACTATTTTCTTACAGTGCTTACATATTGTTTGTGTCTTGTCTGTCACTTGTCACGTTTGATGTGTTCACCGGGCAGCGGCTGCCACACAAATGCTTTAGTAGTGGAAGGGGCATCTCGTGTGGTAATTTTGAGTTCAACGTCAGAGTTATTAAACGTATATTTCTCTTTCAGATTCAAGTTGTGACATTTGCCACAGAACACAACTGGGACTCGCTAGATTTTTTTGACGGGGTTGATGGCAATGCTCCAAGGCTTGGTAGCTACTCAGGTAAGACTGATACAACTGAATTTCACTTGTTCGCTCCCAGTTGAATATCAATCAAATGTCACAGGGCCCCAGCAGCAGACAGATGTGGTGATGGAGCTGATGACATTTGGCATGTCCTTTTAGAATGCTGTCGAAAAACTAGTTTAAGAAGTCGAAGAAGAAAAAAATCCCTCATCCCTCACAAAATATTCCTGTCCTGCATTTGATATCTTCATAATAGCTCATGTTTCAGTCTGGAATTCTACAAATATAGTGTTGCCTTCAGGCACATGCTAATGAGAGTGGTGCTCCTGCCACATGGTAACCTACTAGAAACAGGCCATCACAGAATTTTAAATGCTGAATCCTAGTAGAAGAGTTTCTGGTGTAGAATAATGACATCTGCCTTTGTATCTGCTATCCGTTTTGTGAGACCAGGCGTCAAATTTCTCAAGTGGTGCATATCTCATTTTCGAGCAAATCTCTTTACATATTGTAATCACGGAACAGTACAGCTCTCACTGTGTAGGGCAGCATGCGGTGTGAAAAGGCTGAGGTATTTTAAATGGCGAGCAATCAATTTTATCTTTGGCTGAACTGATAATGTGATTATAAATATATATAAAAGTCTCCATGCGAGTTGCAGAAGACATATGCTTGTAATGGAAAAAAATTATCCAAGGCTACTCAGTGTAAAAAGTATTCTGGAGTGCAAATTCAGAGTTAGCATTGTGGGCCATGATTGAGTTCATGAGTTTTTTCGTTTGTGGGTCTGACTAAAGGTGTAAAGGAAGTGTGTTAAAGATGATTCACAATGAGTAACAGATCATGGGCATATATAATCCATGTAGTTGAGCAGTCCTGTTAACTTCAAGACATTAGTAAATAGCATTATATAAATGCTATATGAATATGCTATTTGTATAGCCCCTTCCAAAGCACAGTTACAAAGTGCTTTAAAAAACAGGACCCTTTAAATTCTAGACAACTTGAAGCAAAGGCCAATAAAACTAAACACATAGGGTGAATTGCAATGTCAAAAGGCAAATAATACAACAGAAAAATTAATTTAAGAAAAGTAGGTTTTTGTAAATAATTTAAAGAACAGGACTGATTTTGCAGTCCTAACCCCCACAGATAAGTCTTCCCAAAGTCTACATAGGAGCCCTCACTGCAAAGATGCTGATCACATTTGTGTATTAATCTAGACCTTGCGACAACAATGATGACACAGTCAGAATCTCATGAAGCAGGAGGGGTCATAGGCTAATACAATATCTGTTTAAAGCATAAGGAAGCCAGGATCGGTGTAATGTGGTCACATTTCCTGGCCTGAGTCAAAATCCTGGCAGCAGAGTTTTGATTGAGCTGTAAGCAGGAAAAGGATTTATTACTGATCCCTGAAAGCAATGAAATAAATCAGTCTAATTGACTAGCTATGAAGACAGTTTTCAGATGTTCGTTAGAAAGTCATTGTCTAAAGTATATTTCTGAGATGGTGAAAGCAGGATTGAACCATTGAATAACATGATTGTCAGAGACACTGAGATTTCTCTAATAATGCTGCGTTACAGAATGGGACTGAGAACCAAGGCTGTTAGATATTTTGGTGTTTGCACAGTCTTGACCTGCGATCATTATATCTGTCTAATCAGCCCTTAGCTACAGGATGTTTTTGTGACATCCACTTGTGGGTGTCATGAAGGCATTTATATGATGTTATTGTTAACCAAAAATTCTGAGAATTTGCCTGCTGGCTTGGAATTCTAATCCTTTTTTATCGTTGCATGCAATGGTAATGCTTTCTTTTCTTGTTGACCCAAAAAGTCTTACACAAATAGAAGATTATCCAAAATGCAGAATGTTTTCTGAACAAGGGCGGCACAAAATACATACAGACAATACACTGATTTTAGATTGTGATTTGTTGCTGTATGTGAGGCACTTTGTATCTTAGTTTTGCACTTTAGTTCCATTTTCATCTGCTGATGTCCACAGCAACTCTCATTTAGCAAGGTTAAGGAGGTGAAATGGTGCCCTGCTGAAAGCAACACTGTCCAGACCTGCTCTGCTTGAAATAACGATGTAGAATCTAGAGAATTATTTAACAAAACTACGGTACAGTTATAACTGAATCTAAATTATTTTCTATACTGCTTATAACTTTGGTGCAATATATGCTCATGTGTTGTGCATGTTTTTGGTGGCTCAAGTCTGGAATATGGATAGAAAGGTTTTGACTGTCTTCTGTGTATTGTATAATGCAGGTACAACAATCCCGCAACTGCTGAACAGCACGTCCAACAACCTGTACTTGACCTTCCAGTCTGACATCAGTGTTTCCGCTGCTGGCTTCCACTTGGAGTACACAGGTATGAGGAGAGACGTCATGTCTGTCTGCCTGTCACTTTGTCTGCTGTTACTTTATTTGTGTCCATCTGCCACCGGCTTCCAGCTGTTCCACCGGGACAAATGAAATGAGAAGTAGGAATAGAAAGAAATTAGTATGAGGGAATGAGTCACTGAACAAAGTTTTTCTTCCCCAGTGGTTTTGTTTTTTTTTTACTTCAGGTTAGTGGACCCACATCTTTTTTTCATTTTGGTACCAAATATGTACCAACATCTCTCAGAGGGCTTTTTGCGTAGGGGCATATTTGCTCAGGAGCATGCTGAACATTTACTTTGCACTAAAAGAGTTAAGGAGTGCAGCTAGACCAAGGGTTGCTGATCTGCAGGTGATCCACAAAGCTCTTCTGCATGTATTTAATGATCTAGTCCTGAGTGTGTCCACACTGTTATTTACATCTCAGGCTCTTTTCCTTTGTCTCTTTTAATGTCAAGGTAATTTTCCTTTTCTTTCCTTTCTCTCTAGTGGGTTCTTCATCTGTCCTCTTTTCAAATTTGTCTTCTAGTTTGATACTTACCACCACTCACCCACACATTAAAGCAAATTACTCACTAAAATGTGTAGCTATGGGTGACCTATTGTCACACAGTGTTCAGTGAAGTTACATCAAGAGCAGTGGAAAAAGCACAATCACAGAGAGAGTAAGAGTTGAGAAGAAAATGTTAAGATACAGTGTGAAAGGAAGACGTGGATGGCACTAAGGCAGGAAAAAGGGCAGAGACAAGCTAACTTTGAGATTACATACATCCAGCAACTAAAGATATTTTTGAGTAAAATCTGTTCAAATGCAATCTAACAGTCAGTTCCTTCAAATGTGTTGTAAAACAAAAGAAGCGTGAGAAAAATTGCTGTCACAGAATCTGTCCTTGCTTGTCAGTCGTGTCAGTCCGCGAGCATCGCACCACTGTTGAGAACGACTTCACAGTCATGTCTCTCACAGTCAGTGCTACGTTTCCACAACACCCTCCTCTTGCTCAGAACTTCTCCTTAGCTGTGTCTCTCTGCGGGTTCTTTCCTTTCTGCATTAACCTCCTCCCCCACCACCACTCCCTCATGCTGAGAATCACCTCAGTGCCATGTCTCACAGTCAGCTCTTTCCTCCATGTCTGTCTTATGCTTTGCCACTGTTGCCCTGGTAAAATGCATTCCCTGATGCTTTATGTAAACCAGGCTCCAGACAACCTCCTTTCTACTTCCTGTTGCTTTTCATATTTGTTAGCTTGTCTGCCATATGGTTCTACTGTCTGCTTTTTGGCAAACATTTGTGTATTTGTGATCAAGCCATGTTGGTTCCCTGTGGAACTACTACATTCTGTTTGTGTTGTCTGTTGTTTCTTATAGAAGAGTTCAGATTCTAGATTCAGTTTATTTGGTCAGACTACAGCAGTCCTCTATTCTGCCTTCTACTTAGTTGTTTCTTTGTATCTCATATCTAGCCTGTGGTTGAGCCACCCAGCTATTTTTTACACACCAGTTTTTAGCTACAAATGCTATGAAGGCTCAATACAGTGGGAAGAAAAAGGCATGAGGCATTGGAATAAACCCAGCCAGTCAACCATCTGCTTTAAAATGTTTCCATTGGGTGATGCAAATCCTGTGTACCCATCACTACACAACTCCTTAAGAGCTAAGTGTTGTACCAGCTCTGCTCAGGCAGATTGTATTCCATAGTTGCAAAAAAAAATGGCATGGTAATATGGTTGATTGTATGCTAAATAAAGTTCCAAACTGGGCTTCAAATACTGCAGTCTGCAGAGGCCTGTATTATTTCCACATGAGCTACATGGAATGACTGTTAGAACAAACGTCTGAATCAGCCCCAAGATCCGTTAATTTCAAAGGTTTTAACTACACATTTGATTTCTGTCACACACTGCTATACTCAAATCATACGAAAACACATGGGCTCTGCTCTGCCTTTAAGTAAATTATCAGTTATATAAGGCCTGTAAAATAGTATTCTGTGGTCTTTTTCTCAACTGACTGGCAGTATCTACGATGCAACTTTCAGACCTGAAATATTATTTGAGTACAAAGCCAACAGAAGTCTCGCTTTCATCTGGATGCAAGTCTCTTTAGTTGCGCTGGCGGCTGTCAAGAGGCAGAGTTCAATTTTTGGTGCTCTTTCCGTCATGAAAACATAATTTCTATGTAAATTCTGCTCAGACCACATTGTTTCACAAAGGCAAGTACAAGCAGCAATTATTTTCTGCGGCTTTAGTTGGCTGTTGTGTTCACACCTGTCTAAAAAGGCCATAAACCCAGCTTCTTTCACTCAGCTATACCTATTTCTATTTCCAAATATCGAAATGCAAACACAGTACAACTTTAATGTGTTCGAGGCAGAGTCTGTACTGGATTAATAAGTCATACATACTAACAATGCTACCCACAGCTAATTGTATAATGTATAAGGTCTTTCAAATTAAGTCAATTAAATAATTGAAGACCACATCAACAGGAAAATATGTGCCTTTTAACTTCAGTGACATTTTCATGGGATGTGTTGCATGTAATTTTGAACAGGTTCATCTTATTATTACTACTACTATTATTATTATTATTATTATTATTATTATTATTATTATTATTATTATTATTATTATTTAATATTATTACTAACTCATCAATAAAAACAGTTAAATATAAATGTTTCAATACAGTTTTGAAAAAAATCTGTCTCTTCCAACCCATATTTTTCTCTTTCAAAACACTATATTCAACTCATCTTCATCACTTACCATTACGAATAACCCTAACTAATTTTTAAGGCCATTTGCGTTTGAACTTGACACATCCATCCGCAAACTAAATTTCCAATATTTCTCAAAGAAATCCTGTTAACGGAGAACAAATATAATCCAGTCAGCTCCACAGAAATGGCTTCAAGTTTAATTCCTCGTGTAACCCTTTTGGGCTTAAAAAGAAAATCTCCATAACATAACTTCTCAGTCTCCATATATTTCAGGAAAGAGAGTGGATGATTAATTTCAGTGAAATGTGCTGAAGCTGGATAGATCTCCTGAATCTTTGCACCTTCTGGTACTTTTATGTAATACTATTGTGTTTGCTTGATGTTTTCCTTAAATTCCCCTTCCGTTTCCACATTGACATGTTACTAGACTTAACACGTTTTGTGTTGTATGAAATGCATGTTACCTGCATGAAAATGGCAAGGTTTTCCTAGTTGTTTTGTTACATTGTGTTACAATTGGTTAGTGTAGTTGGACCTAGAAGCGTGGAGGGACTGACTATGACACATTGTGCACAATCCCTGCATTTATAGTTTCAATCTGGGATTGTTGTGATACATTTATCGAGTTCTTGTTTTGTTGCAAGGCTTATTCTGAATGTACCAGTTCATCCCCTGACATTATATCCTCTTGAATATTACATTTGACTGCACAGCAGGCATCCTCACAATATGCACTTACTTCAGATGTATCTCTCCAACTGAGCCACTGTTTTTAAAAGAATGAGAGAAGCTGATGTGATTGATTTACTTTTTTGACAGAGCAGAAATTTTGCAGTTATTTTTTGTGCCTCAGGTCATTAAGGTTACAAAAAGTATTTACTTGCACATGTGTATTTGGACCCCACTAACAACAGTACTGGTGCCTTGTTTCAGAATAAATTCAGATAAAGAATACAAATTATGTTGACAAATTGACATGATCTTGATTTTGAATGGTGCAGGGTTGTCCCACTGATTTGGTTGATTAATTTTAGAAGGTAGCATGATTATATTGATGGTTAATGAAGACAAGGAAGATGATAATGATCTAATAATTGTTATCATAGTTATTTTGATAAATAATATAGAGATCATGAAAATCTGAATTACAAGATTCAAATTAGAAGACTGAGGCAGAAATGTGTGTATACTGCACCTTAAATTCTCTGCTCTACTCGACTTGGCCCCTCTCTGCATATGCCACCACCCACCTGAAGTATGTCTTTCATTTCTTAATCTCTTGCCTGTGCTGTTGACAGTTTCAAAGCACAATACTATGCTATGTAAACTTTAACCTTCAGTTCGCTGTTGTAATTGCGCATAGCAAATTACAAAAAGAACCTTGTTTGCACTCAGTCTACTCTTCCCTATTATGTGACCTGCGTGTTTTGCTGCTGCTAAGAAACTATTATTGTTTCATTTTTTGTTCTTCTTTCAAACCAACCACCTACTACCTTTATGAATTCATGACACTTTAATTTCTTTACTGGTCCAATTTAATGTTTTCATAATTATTGAAATGATTACATTTATGTAAATTAACATAATAAATTGAACCGGAGTATATAACACTCTCATATGATGCACAGTTAGTAACTAGGGACATACACCACTGACATTTCCTTGAGTAGATAAACTCTAAAGGCATCCTGTTAAAGATGAGCAAGCATGGGACTCCCCCCAGATGCAGTTTTGCAACCAGGAATAGTGGGTATCAACCATCTTGCAGCAGGGTGTCACTACAGTCTCTGCCAAAATGTGTACTCTGACAGTTTGACTGGAACCCATCTGGAGCGTAACGGGATTCAGTGCCATCTGTTAGTGGGGGCCCACTCTTAACCTGACCAGAGCGCAAAGGTCTGTTTGTGCCCAGTTAAGATCTGGCACGCTGCCTCTGGCTGTGCAAACTGGGCCCTTACTTTGACTTTGATATATGCTTACCAACATGGTTTTTACTTAACACAGGTTTTTGGTTCTTTTGAATACAACTTCTAATCAGTAAAGCTTTAAATTATTTATTTGGCGTATTTTGTATGTGATATGTATTTCCTGTATGTAGACACATTCATTAGTTCGTTCCAGTGTATACCTAATGCAAGCAGTGATCAGCACATCCTGTGTATTTTCATTCTTCGAACAATTAATGAAGTAGAATGCACTGCTTTTAAATACTTCATACTAACCTTACAGAGTACTGCAAGGGAAAGGTAGATTGTTGTTTCCAGTTGGAACACATGATATTTAATGATGCTTATTAACTTTGATGTGAAATTTACCTTATGACCCCCTTTCATAATAGAATTAAAATGAAATAGAATCTCAAACACTGCTTTCATGAATTGCATCACCAAATCTCCATATAATATATATCAAATTTTAAGAATTTAAACTTATGTATCACTAAACCTCGTGATGTAGCTCTTCATTACTTGTATATTATATGGTGGCATATTGCTTCCTGCTTCTCTTAGGTTACCGCCTCCTCCCACTCAGATATCCTCTCTAGAATACACTAGATGCAGAGTGGAAATGGCCATTCCTGCCATTCAGTTCTCTAAAGAGTTGCCTATAGATTAAGCTTTTGTCCTTTTCAGGATGTTTTTTGTTTACGTACATCCACCCACGTAGTTTTTTGGTATGGTGAACACTTTAGTGGGCTTCAGTGTAGGTGTATAATGTTCTTTTAAAAGGTGTATTTGTGTATTTTAAGCCTACACAAAGGTGTTAAGCCTTTTTTTTTGTTACTTGCTTTGTATGTCCAGCCCACTACCTCTCACCTTATGACCTGCTGCTTGTGTGAATGAGAAAGATTCTGTATAAATGTGCTTTTCCAAGTTTTAACAAAGGTCCTCTTTCTTCATAGTTGTGTGACTTGCTCCAGCAGCACAGCTGCAAGTTCTAATATGGTTGTATGCGTTCAGATAAGCATTCAAACAAACTAGTGACAGATGACTTTTGTTAGCTGAGAAACATACAAAATAAGCAATTCCAATTCTTCTTTTCACTGAGTGACAGCGAAATGGGTGTGTCAGTTATGAGGTCAAATATTTTAAATATATTTTCATAGTCAAAAATAAAACAAACTATTTCATTTTATTCTGTAAAATAGGGCTGAACAACATAAAAACAAATCAGATTCTTAATTTTTTTAATTGATTGTGAATATGATTTTGTAGGTCAGGGCATCTCTTAAGTACACCAGTGCCTCATTTATAATGTTATAATGTGACACATTTTAGCTCGATCAAAAAATTGCAGCTAACAGTTTGGGATATTGTACTTTGCCTTATTGTGATTTTGACAATATTTCGATCAATTCTTCAGCTCTAATGTAGACATGGATTAAGCTTGAATTTACTTCAAATACAATTTTGTAGGCCAAGGCTGGAATCACTATTGCTTCTAAGCCATTCAAACACAATATCAGGTCTCTCAGTACCTGGCAAGTGGCACTGTAATCACTTTGTTCCAGTGAAGCTCAATACTTCTGTCAAGTAATACTTCAGGGACTGCTTTGTAATTTCACAGTGATTGCTTCGGATCACAGTCAGAAGGATTTTGCGATTACAGCCACCAGTAGAATAGCTTTGTGACTTGTCCCAGTTTGTAAACGTTATGATGAGGGGTGGGTGGGTGGACGGGGGAAGACGTACTCAATTATTGTACAATTACTGTACAAGCACATTAAAATGGGGCACTGTGTAATTACTTATTAAACTTCAGTTTTAATTGAATTATTCCCTTTTCTCTATAGGTATATGGTGATTAAATGTAAATGTTTCCATTAAATATGCGATGGATGTTCAACAATGAAACGGTATCAAATGGATTGAGCAGAGTTGTTGCAGTGTTTAAGTCTCCACATATTGTGCAGAAGAATGATCGCTGTCCACACTTGTGTGTTGTGACTCTGTCCTAAGCAATAGGTTTGGATTCGTGCCCAGAGCCGCTGTCTCCCAGTAACGGACAAAAAGTGGGTGACCGCTACACTGTGGGTGATATGGTGTCCTTCCAGTGCGATCAAGGTTTCTCTCTACAGGTAGGTGAAAGCACGCAGTGCTGGTCAAGCAGATATCTAGCTCTCCTATGGTTGGATATGATTCACGAATCACTGGAGTGACAATTAAATGGAATACCCCACAGGATGGGTTTGCCAAGGCAGCATTACTAAATACTAAGTACTATGACATGAAGAGTAAGTTAGGCAAAAATCATGGTAATGCACAACCGTGTGGAGGAACTGTCCTTGTATTTATGCTGGCATCTTTTTTTTCAATGCATATTTTAAGTGTGCTTGTTTGTGTGTGTCTGCTACAAAGCAGCATTAACATCCTCCAATCCTCCTCAACTGGATAGTGTTTCTGTGGCGTTTGGAGCTGTAGAACCCTGGAATGCCATGGGCGATGGATTGTGTTAACAGTCGCCTTACTAATCCCGCACCCAGCTTTCTTCCGAGCTCGAGCATTCGCTTCTTTTTCATATTCTCTCTGGACCAGCCAGCAACTACTTACACACATCTTCAGGCTGAGTGTCTCAACACCAGAAATAGACTAGAGGCCTTTATAGAAGAAAAGCACAAGTATGGCTGAGGCTTTTTTTAGTTCAGGTGTATGTGTGTTTGTGTAAGTGTGTAATACTACTCTGCATACAGGGTTAGTACCTTCCACATAGAAAAAAAATACTACATTCTTTGTAGTGTAAATGATATGTTGATATGGAATTCCGGATGCAGTCAGTGGCTGAATGATGGCTAATGCTTGTAAAAGTGCTTAGCTAATGTAAACCAAGGCAGTGACAAAAATTAGCTATCTCAACACTTATTCGTCTACTAGCTAATTAATCACCAGAAGATGTTGATGACGCTGTCCTGTCCGTGCAGGGCTCAAACCCTTGTCATTGGCTGCAGGCACCCTAGCGTAAGCTGCAGCTGCTGCAGGGGACTTGGATTTCAGGCTATCACACATTAGACATATTGCATGTGTTGTCTGCAACTCATGCAGACAACACATGCAATACTCAACACATATTTGGTACCCATCCCTAGTGCTATGAATGTTTTTTCAGAGAAAACACTGTAACATCCATCACTTTTAGGTTGTTTTGTATCTAACAAAAACAAATCTGAAAGCAGAACGTGTGTCTTTTCTTGTTCCCTCAGGCTGTAATGCATCTCTCTGTGGTCAAACCCCTGGTGGTATTCTTGCTGCCCAACTAGCAGCAAGAGGTCCCTCTTCTACTCTCGATACCATCAAATATTTACAAACAGGACCTTGAAAAGAGGATTTTGTGAAATCCAAAAGTCCTACTGTTAACTAATTCCAAAGATCCACAGGACAGATTTAAAATCTGTTGAAAGCAGCTGTTGGTTTGATTCTTTGTGTTCTTTTTCTGTTTTTCCTTTTTATAGTACAGTATTTTGGAGGTGATGAATATATTGTTTTTGTCTGTTTTTCTGAACAGGGTAATGCATATATTACCTGCATGCCTGGTCCCGTCAGAAGGTGGAATTACCCCGTACCTCTTTGTTTAGGTAATGTATTATTTTATAGTCTAACACTGCCAGTCTGCAGAGTTTCAATGAGGTGATATTGTAGACAATGACACCATATTTGTTGCATCAAACACAGTCAGCCTATTTTCTTTTGTCAGTTGCCATTCAACCTTTTTCCATTGAATTCTCCCTTGTTTATCTTCTGCCTCTTTTTTTTATTTTTCTCCCATATCAATACTTACTCATACACAGACACACAATAGATCAGCCTCACAGAAGACTTGTTATTGTATTATGGAAAGCAATAATTTCATTCTAAGTTCTGGAGAGGAGATGACGGGTGGGCGTGGAGGTCTTGGAGAGTGTGGATTATGAATTTGCTGCTATCCCTCTCAGTTCGAAATCAATATGATTACCACCATCGCAGTGTCATTTTATTTCTGATACATATGAAATCCCCAGTTTAGATGTACTGTACGCAAACAAACTCCCAACATGCGTTAGGGCGTCACACCCTTACTGTGCATATAAACGTACAGACAAAAAATGCACCCCACGCTCTTCATGTAAATGTTCTGTCCCTGTAGTTTTCACGGTTCACTACAGACATAAATCCTAGGTTTACTGTGAACAGACCTATTCTGTGACGCTTGTGTCCCTTTGTTAGGTCAATTCCTTGCTCGTTTGCAGTACATATGCCCAACCTCAACACCCCAGGATCTGTGTTCATTTTGTTGCTGATAAACTGACATCAAAGTGATTGCATGCCCCTGCACAAACAGTGTCACATCTTCACAAGTGCCTCTCCTCTCCACTTGTCTTTCCTTCCATGCGCAAACCGGTCAAGCAGGTTTTCACCCACCAGCAGTACAATTAACCCATAATAGTGTTCGCCTTGTTTTGGCCTTGGTTGATAGTCCCCAAAGAAATGGCGGCAACACTTTAGTGATTCCATTTGCCACATAAATAGGCCTATTGGGGTTTGGATGGTTAAACTGATGCCTCTGGTGGCAGTACATGCATTTCACCTGGGTGTTTATGTAAGACTAGGATATGTGCCACAGGAGAGGGGGATGTCGTGTAACCTTCACAGCAAGCTGAAGTGTTCTCTAGCGCACAGCCAAAGAAGAGACGTGGTGTGTTGTCTAGGGAGGGTGAGGTAATCACCGCCACCGCTGAGCGAAACTGTGGTGCCGTATTGAATGCTGTCTCCCTCATTTATTTTAATTCAAAGCACGAGCAGAGAAGGGATGTGTCCGACGTTTTTTTGGGTTTTTTTTTTCACAAATGCCCTTATGGAGCATTATCCACACAGTTGAGCACTGACATTCTCAAACACAGAGGTATAAACACTCCGCCTCCACCCCCTCCCAAATCCTGACCTCGTACACTCATTAGTGGCCCTTCACTTTCTTTCACACCCACAAGAACAGCCCTTCTTTTACAGTCTTCCAACAAAGACATGACCATATGAAACACAAAAAGTATTGCTACTCCTCAACCTTTTCATACACATACACAACAATTAATGCCTGTACTGAAAGACACACATACACAAAGACACAACGCTCTTTGCCCTCCCTCCATATTGACCCCCCATGTCGCTGTTTCTTTGTTTTCCCATTGAGCCATTTCAGTGGAGACGTGACATGTTCTTTCTCCTTGGTTGGTCTCCTCCAGCTCAGTGTGGCGGCTCTATGACAGACTTCAGCGGCGTCATCCTCAGCCCAGGCTTCCCAGGGAATTACCAGAGCAGCCTGGACTGCAGCTGGAGAGTTCAACTCCCGATTGGCTTCGGTCCGACATCACCCTCTGTCTTTCCTTTCTTCTTCTCCTCTCCTCTCTCTCTCTTTTGTTCTTCTGGTAGCTCTGATGTCTTCTCTGCTGCTTTCTTCTGCATCCTCCTCTCCTCTCCTCCCCTGTCCTATCATGTTAGGTTATGTTATGAATATACTGAGAACCTGCTAGTGCTAATGGATGCTTTTAATATTGGATTTGAAGTAGCTTACTACCACGCTACCTAAAATGTACAGACATATTCATCCACTTTTGCTTTGTTAATATATTCGTGGGTTGTCTCATACATTAACTCTTTCTTTCTGCTTTTTAGGCATCCACCTGCAGTTTCTGAACTTCTCCACGGAGCCTGTTCATGACTATCTGGAGGTGCGCAGTGGGAGCCTGGAGACAGGAACAGTGATTGATCGCTTCAGTGGCCCCGTGGTGCCGAACTCTCTCTTCAGTACCACACATGAGACCACTCTGTTCTTCCACAGCGACTACTCCCAGAACAAGCCTGGCTTCCACATCGTCTACCAGGGTGAGGAAATAAGATTGGTCCTCATGGTGAAGGTAAAACTGGGTGTTATAAGAGCAGCAGCTGAAAAAGTGGCGAAGGTTTAAGGAGTTTGCTAACTGAACACTTAAAAGAGTATTGGTCCAGTTAGATACAGACCAGGGACAAAGAGGCAAGGCAGACACTCCCACTAAGGCTGTACGATTACAAAAGGGTAAAGAATAAAGAAAATAAAATCAATGTTGACCTCCACTGAGGTATTGAATAGCACATATCCTTGAATCATAATGGTGTTGGCTCCGTTAGTGGAGTATTGTGTGATGTGAAGCGCCTCTGGAAAAGAAAGTTTTAGTTAAAGACTAAAAATATGGCAATGCTGTGAATTGGAACCTTGTATCCTCAAAGTTTTCAACCTTTCATGAACCCTCCCCCACTGTACATGGTATTTTTTCTCTAGCGTACGAACTACAGAGGTGTCCGGATCCACGACCGTTTCGTAACGGCATTGTGATTGGTCTGGACTACAGTGTTGGCATGACCATTTCCTTTGAGTGCCTTCCGGGTTACACTCTGCTTGGAGAGCCATCACTCACATGTCTGCATGGAGTCAGCAGAAACTGGAATCACCCCATACCTCGCTGCGAAGGTGACCAACTAGTGCCTGTAAAACAGCTGTTTTCCTGCCAATGTTGTTGATGTGCGGATAAAAGCAACACCAAGCGTTTTTTACAGTTGTTCTACCAAGACCTAAATACTTCTTCAAAATAGCCAGCATTCACTGTATCAACAAACTGTATTTATCAGTCATAAAATCCCTCTTCTTTGATATTTTATGTCCCTTTTCCCCCCAAACTTAGTGTGGAAATATTTAGATGAATGTGTTCTAACAAATCCTTAAGAAAGCATAATACTTATTTAGAGGCTGTGTAAAGTATGGATGGAGATGCTTTTCCATCACCATTACCTACTAAAAATAAGGTCTTTGAAGTTATTTTGAATAGAAGAATCAGGTCCTTCAACCTTGTTGTATTCCTGTCCATTATTCTGGCACATTAAAGCATCCGCCTCACTTTTACTGCCAACGTAGCACCACTTTACTGAACTATAAACTGATACAGCCCATTATAATGATATATGGAGCATTTGCAAGTCCTTATAACGAAGCTGATTACACCTGTTTCAGTTGTAAATTTCAAGGAGACTCGTCAAATGTTGTTCAGGAATGATAAATTATAGCTTTCCCCTTATCAGTTGAGTGAAATGGTAACATATGTTTCAGGTCCACAGCAGAGTTTGGTATTTGTCTGAGAAAGTGGTAAATAGTTTTGCTTTGCTCCACATTGTTCCTGATGAGTTTACGGTCCTGTTTTTTTTATGCCATGGGCAGTTCTTTGGCTTTACCTACTGGTTCAAAGTCACATTTTAACACATTCTGAAGTGGTATGACTGGGCATTATAGTGTCTGAGCCACTCATTGTCATCAAGTTCCTGTAACCCTTAACCATCCCCTGCAGTTGCATGTAACAGGTGCTTGTGCACCCCCATCCCCTCAGTATCACAATGAAAACCCAATAACACATAGTTATAGATAGATTGATTACTATATGGTTTGTTTTATCAACTCTTGGTGGCGCTATTTGTATGAAAGCAGGTTTTATAACGTGATATAAATTAAAGACTTGGTTTCCATTTTTATCCAGCCTTGCTGACTTTCTTCCCTCCCTCCAGCTCTCTGTGGTGGGAATATAACATCCATGAATGGCACAGTTTACTCTCCTGGACACCCAGCTGAGTATCCACACTTTCAGGACTGCATGTGGACTGTCAGAGTACCTCCTGGTTATGGCATCTACATCAATTTCTCTGTTATCAATACAGAGCCAATCTACGACTACATCACTGTGTGGTAAGAGCTAATATTTCTCACAGCATGACAAAATTCATCAATCATCGCACATTAAACACACACTGTGTCTGTATACAGAGCTGCATACAGATTATTGGAAGTAATTGGGAATTACATACATAGATACATACATATACATATACATGGAATATTTAATATTGTTTTAATATTTCTCAATTTATTTACTTATTTTAACTCTGTCATTCCTTTCTTCTCATCTTGGCTGTTGTGCTCCTGTAACAAGTGAATTTCATGGTTTGAGATTATTAAAGTTAATCTTGTTTTATCTGGTTATCTTAACCAGCTTTGCATCACTACAATTGTGGCAGTATATGCAAATGATCAATTGTAAACCATTTTGCCTGCACCCAAAGCCCCCCACTTTTTTGTTTGCAAAAATCTGCCAACAGCCTGAGGATCTTTGCTGTTCTGCCACATGTTGTAAGCATGCATCCGCAGACACAGAGAAAAGTCAGATCAAGTGATCAACTGTCATAACAAGGCAGGACTGACTGACTCTGAACATGTTACTACACTGACAATTTTATTTGCCTAAAATGCTTTCAGAAACATATTTTAGCATACTTTTTTGTATGTTTGATAACTGAAGTTGCATTTATTTACTCCACCGCCTAAGACTTTCAGATCAGTATGTTGTACTGAGGCAAGAATTTCCCAAATTCCATTGCATTCCATTCCAACCCATTGCAAAAGCAAACTCAAGAGCTGCACACAGTTGATTTGACAGCATGTTGTTAGGACTTAAGGCAAGTTTTGCCTGCATCTTTTCATATGACATTCGTATTAGATTAGCCAACAGCCAAATTCAAACATGCTGACCTTTGTCTGGACATTTGTGGGTTCATTTTTATTTCCCTGACAACGTTCCACTCAGCGGCTGGCTATGAAAAAAAAAACTGTTGTACGTGATGAAAATTAAATAAACTGAAGTAAACTCTGAGTTGCGGTGTGTCCCTCTTCCCCTATTCACTAAACTTATAGTTGATGTTTAACTTAAGCTCTGCAGCGAGTTTTAATTAAAATGACAGAAATGTGTAAAACTATGAAAACATCACCTATGAGATACCTGAAATCTTTATTATTATGCAGAAACTTTAACTGTTGACAGATAAATGTATGGCAGTAAATTATGTCATACTATCTTCCTGTTATAACTCCAGCAGTTGTCTCTGTGTTTCCCTTCTCCCTCTACCTTTCTGTAGCCTCTCTCTAGTATAGTAAGCCTCAGGCAGTCATGAAGCTGTCCTCATGGGTGATAGAGGAGGGAAATGCCTTCCAGCATCTGGGGCTACCATTCATAGTATTAGAGGAAGGAGCTACTGGCACTATTGTTTCCAAAAGAAATAGCACATAAACAATGTGTCCCCTGACGGTAACAATGCCTGACTGCCGTCTCCCATTTTGCTGATCACTCTGAAATGAAAAGTCCAATAACACTATTTTTTATAATGTATTAAAGGTACATACACTTGCAAAAAAGCATTTAATGTACATCATTCAGCTGAATAGTACCTGAAAGTACAAGTGATGAATTACTTATAGAAATAGCATTTATATTCAATAGAAAGAACTGTCTTCTCACATTATTTTTCTTTTTATCCTGACAAAAAAGATGTGGTCTATCCCCAGACGCTACCCCAAAAGATGTTACCCAACTTAATTAGACTACTTATTTCAGTTACAGATTAAGGCAAAATTCTTAAGAGGGTTTGAAAGTTCTCCCCTGCCTGCTCTCATTAACTGAGGTGCCTCTGTGTTCTGTGCAGTCAGCAGCTAATGCATGCCTCATAAATGAATTCACTGTAAATGACAACTTCCTTTAACACCTCACAGCCATCTGCCTGTCCATTTCTTCGTCCCAGGGTGGGGGCATATGAAGAAATCCTCACGCTAAAAGTTTTATGTTGCAGTGGGGATACATGTTGGGATAATGTGCATTTCCTGAACAATCTAGAAACACTTTCTATGTACAGTGTAATGACCAGGTGTATACTTGTTTTAGCTAATCCAATTAATTACATACCTGTCGTATCAAGTAACATCATCACAAAGATATGAACATTCTGTAAATCCAATGTTGCCATTTATTAGCCCTGCCCATTTAATTGCTCCTAATCACCTAACAGAGCCAGAGATAATAATTGGTTAAGCTACCTCAATAGAAGACGGTATACACAATCTACGGTCCACCAAATCTCAATCATTTCATAGCCTCCATATTGCCATATTTACAAACATTACATCTATATGTCCATCCATTCTCAGCCACTTCCTTCCTTTCATCTTTCCAGCTCCACCTGGCACAACCTGAGTTTCACTCAGCCCAGCTGGAGTATATAAGCAAGTTCTGGGTCTGCCCCCTGGTTCTTCTCCCAGTCAAACGTGCCTGATGTAGCTCCACTTGAAGGCCTGCCAGGGACATCCTAATTAGATGTCAGAACTACCTCAGCTGGCTCTGTTCGGGAAAAGCAGAGCAGCAGGTCTACCCCAAGTTCCTCCAAAACATTCGGCTTCTGTATTACCCCAACCTGCACATCTAGCCTTTTCAGCTCTTTGTATCTGTAAATTGCGAAATTCACCTTCAGGCTTGGTTCCATTTAGAAAATTACATAGCAGTGCTGTGCCACTTTCGCTCTAGATGTTACCCTTGTTCATTAACAAGGCCCAACGATACTTGAACTCTTTCACAAGGCAATGAGGCACCCACTGCCAAAGATGGGCGCTGTCCAAGATATGCGTCACACATGACTGTCTGACAAATCTCATCCACCACTGGCATCATGCCAGTAAACATGCTAGTGTGGATAAAGTATGATTTTTGAGTGGATACGTGTCATTGAACTGGTGATAAACTGCCCTGTATTGTAGCTTTAGTAATGCAGATGTGGTAATGGCACTCCCATGGACATATCTACCCTTCACAGATAACAGCCAGTTCTCCCTACCCGCCATTAAGGGTGAAGATCAAAAAGGTCATTACGATTCAATTAAATTTTGATTCCCAGGGCTACAGTTCCTTATACGTCATGTTATTCCGTTAAGGGCTTTAGGATTTTGTGATAACCATCCATACATTTTCTAAACGTTTTTATCCCTCCGAGGTCATAGGGGCTGAAGCTGAATGATAACCATACACTCATTATGCACACACACACATTCAGAATATTAACAGTCTTAACAAATTTAAAGGAATGTTTTGCAAGATGAAAGTAGGGCTCAAAAGCTGTTCTAAATGTTGCACATTTTTTCAGAATTCTGTACCATTGATTTTCCCTTTTCTCCCTTTATAAACTTTATTCTCCCATCAATATGTACGATGACTGGAGGGGGGAAAAGTTTCAGTACTGTACTGCCTCATCAGTTAACATATACTCAACGTCTCCTTTGACAGTGTTGATTAATGTGAAACTTTGTCTTAGATCATCAGAATGGCTGCTGGGGTCCACAAGAATGCTTGGAGATAACTACGCATGCTCTTTGATCCCAGCAAGTTATTACTGGTGTTTATTCATAAATCATTTGCTCTCTTTTCTCCTCCTTCAATTTTTCGATACCACTGCAACCACACCTCTCTACCTCTCTGTAACTCTGTATCAGGGATGGACCTGACCAGGGCTCGCCTCAAATTGGTCAGTTCAGTGGTAGCTCTGTGCAGGAGGGCGTGTCCACCACTGCCAATCAGATCCTCATCAAATTCCACAGCGACTTCAGCACCAGTGGCTTCTTCGAGCTGCATTATTACGGTAACCGCCCCTTTGATGGCAGCTAAGTAAAGACCTTTTGTTCCACACTGTAATGACTCTTATTCATTTGATCTTCTCTTTTCTACCTTGCTGGAACTGTGCTGTAGTTATAAAGATGGCATGAGAACAGAAGGATATTGTCACAGTGTTTCTATACTGCAACGACTTTAATTTTTCCATATCACTATGTGGAATTGCCACTAGTTCTGTGTAATGATAAATGATTAATGCCCTCTTATGCCAATTTTTCTCCTGCACTATTAAAACGCCCCTTTGAAAAGAAGCTGATTAATAATAAAATGTCCCCCATCTCAACTAAATTAGTGATTGGTTTTTGATGATCATGAACAGTGATAGGTGACAATTTATGATCTAATCAAGCTTCAGTGTGATGGGAGAGTAAAGAATGTGCCACGGTTGAATAGAAAATACATATGCACACACTATTTCTCTTTCTCTCTTGCTTATGCACACACATACAGTGTTGCAGAGTTCAGTATTTGTCCTCTCCTCAACAGCATACCAGCTGAGAACATGTCAGCCACCCCCTCCCGTCGCCAATGCCACCGTCCTAACCGATGATGACGAGTTTGAAATAGGTTTGTCTTATTTTATTTCTCTTGTTTACTGGCCATGGACTAGGCATAATGAAATAAATCGGTGCCAGACATAAGGTGATTTGTTTGGACAGCCCTGGGCAGAACGGAAAAATAGGCATGGACATATCAAATGGTTCAGGCCATTAATTAATCAATTCATTACCCTGTAAGTTGAGTCCTTTACTTGTTAATTGAAACTATTGTTGGATGTTTATATCCTTGCTGTTAGTCTCCATTCTCTCAGCTTTTAAAAAAAGATGAATTTAATCATCCATTTGTTCACTTCAAAACAGAAAGTTTGTCTGTGTTTGTCTACAAATTAATTTTAACATCTTTATAATACTGACGGACAGAGGTTTTGCAATGTGCTCTTTGTCTCTTTCACTTTTTCTTTCTATCTTGCTCTTTGTGCTTTCGTCTTATATTTCCACATTACTTTTCAATTTTCCATCTCCTTGTGCATTATGAAATAATATGTTTAAGGGGAGTGCTAATTAGCTCTCTACATAAACTGTATTTTTAGTGTTCAGAAGTGAATCAGAAGTGGGAGTCATGTGGCTAGGTGCTACCTTATTCTGCATCGTTGAAAATGAATGTGATTTTGACTGCATGCTTGTTTACAAGTTTGCTGGCCTGTAATATAATGAAGTGCCTTTAGTACTACAACTAGCTATAGTGGGGGTCAATCTTCATTAGAAAATGTGTTGTTGATTACTGTTGCAAGCACCAGTACGGAGAATGTTTCCAGTAACATAGCTCTGTGGGGATGTGTGTGTGTGTGTGTGTGCGTGTTTGTGTTGGTGTTCGTGGGTGGGTGGGTGGATGAATGGGTGGATATGTTTTTCCACTCCCGGCCTGCGTGTGCTTGTAAATGTTCTTGCAGGGGACATTATTCGATACTCGTGCCTGCCTGGCTTCACCTTGGTGGGCAGTGAGATTCTGACCTGTCGACTAGGAGAACGACTGCAGATGGATGGACCCCCACCAGTCTGTCAAGGTTGGTTTTATTCAGTGTTCTTATGTTCTTATGTTTTTTTTTGTTTTTTTCCTGTGGCTTCAGAAATGTTATTCAGTTTGTGAATACAAGTATTCCTCTCAGTCTGTGTTTGTGTGTCCATATCCTTGTTCAGTTATGTGTGCCTTTTATGTGTGTGCTTGACGCCACTCTGCCAAGGTTGGTTGCAGTCAGCAGCACCCACTGTTGATGCATCATTTAACAGACAGCAGCACGGCCTCTCTAGCAGGGTCCTGATGGCAACCAGCACCTCTGTTCTAATTTATCAAGACTCACAGAGTTGAAATACCACTGACCCAAGATCATAGGCTTGCACTCCCCCAGAACCAACACTACACTGTGAAGGATCAGTGTGAAACAGATTACACATCAGCAGGGTTTCATCGCCGAGTGTGTTTTTGCAGTGTAACAAGGTAGATGGAAGCCAGTGATAGCAGTTTTTTTCTTTTCATTGAAGGAGATAGGAGCTTACTTTTTTACAACAATATATGTATTGAATTGTCCCAAACACAAGGCAGTCTACAGGAGAAAGGACAAGATTAGAGTATCAAAGACAAAATAATTAATATAAAGTAATAATCCCTCAAGAGCAGATCCCCTCTGCCTCCACCACCAAGCAAGGGCAATAATGAAAGCAATGGTAGAAGGAAGAAAGGAAAACAACAGCGAAAATGTACAATTTGTGAAGTAATACAAATATTTCATAGAAATTCAAATATACAGGTCTACACGGATGCATGTGCGCTTATGTTTAACATATTTTGACATCAACCCACAACAGAAGGTGAAATATTTTCCATTAAGTTACTAAATCAGACCAGAATTGGTGTGGTATTATTTTTTCCTATGGAGCTTTTTGGAGTAAAATAAGTTCTTTACATTGTGTTGAACTACAAACGCTTATGGTGGCTCTGGAATGAGAGGTTAGTACCTCCTCCCATACTGATTCCCATTCAGTGTCTTTAAAAATAGAGCCAGGTCTTTGCCCCATTCGGTTCTATAGGGTTTAGTCTCTTTGAAGGCTAAAATTCTGTCAAATGTTAAGGACAAAATGCCCCGGGGGGGTTTGATATCTTAATAGGATGGGCTTTGGGGGAGTGGAGTTTTTGCCTATATTTTCCCTCTAATCCCTGCTCAAATGGTCCATCGGGTTTGACTGATGTATAATGTCTTCCTACCCATGTAGGAAGCAGAGGAAAAGAAATGTCTGTGCTGTTTGCATCAGGGATTTTGTTTAGACCGAAAAACAAATGCCATCAGCCTGGCTGTCGAGCCAATACATCTCCGCCACAGACATCAGAGCGCTTTGAAACCTTCTATTCCTCGTGGATAGGCATCTTTTGAAGTGCCCTGGAGTCCTTTGTCTACAAGTCTTGAGCTGATGAGCATCTCTGTCTTTTTATTTCTAGAAACTATGAGTAATCGCATTGGACGTATGATCAAGGCAGGACAGATACTAGACAAACTGTGAGCCTGCATTCATAAAGCATCTTAGAATGGGACTAGTGATTTGGAACCTATTTGCTCATCCCTGGCTGTTATTATTTGATGTCTGACTTGATATCTTGGTACTTCCCCCTGTAGCATTTTTGAGGCAGACATTGTTTTCCTCTTACAAGTAAGAATTTGGCGGATGTTATTTTAGTATATTCAAAGTGCCACAAGTAAAGCAACAAAAGGTAATGGCAAGCGTAAGTCAAGTGACCTGACCAGTGATCCATGATCTAGAAGCTACTCATAGTCACATGCTTTATTTAGAAAGGCTGCATGCAGCACTGCTGGTGAATAGCTATTACTGCATGCACAAAGGTCAAACAGACCAAAAGCAGATCACTGATGTAGGTTCAAAAATACTAAAACAGGTCCTACCTTTACTTGTGCTGCTTTCGGCCAACCTAACAATTTGCACAATTAATAATTTATGAAAGCACAAGGGTCCTGCAGGAATGTTTTTCTTTATTTTTTATTCTTTGTTTTTTAGACAGTGCAGAGTGAAGAGAGATGGGAAACAGAGGAGATGAAAGCATCATTGCATACTGCATCATACCTGTCTGGCATACAGATGAACAATCATATGAAGCCTGGCGTTAATGGAATTACAGCAAAATGCTTTCCAGTTTTATTTAATTGTTAGGTTGAAAGCAACCAAATTAGCAGATCAGTGGTATTAGGAATAGTTTGGAGTAATTTCATCTCTTTGTTTTGTGCCAAGTGAGTGCAGTCACTCACTTGAGAGTACTGGAGAATATTTCCAGCTCTCTTGTTATGTTGGTCTTGCCAGCTCACCTTGCCATGTGTTACCGACTACACAGAGCTCTGCCAAGACCAACTAGCTATCAACTCCTATCAGCTAAAACTCAAATACTGTACTTGAAATAATTTCACAGGCTTTAATATTTGTGACTAAATTAACCTGCCAAATCCAGATGGGTAAAGAATGTTGGGACCATTCAAGAAGAACAATACTGTACATTGTTTTTCAATTGATTTTTGTATGCAATCCCTCATCTACCTGAATTTGAGACATTGGAAGCTGTTTTGAGGTTACACAGCAGAGACTCTTATACGTCATAGTAAATGTTGTACACTGCCAAGACAATGGCTCCTCTTGATAAGGTTATTGTATAGAAAAATATATGAGTGTAAGGAAAAAACATATTGTGGCGTATAGTTTTGTAAAAAGGTTGTTTTTGGTCAAATCAATACAGAAATGTAACAGATTTTCAGGCAAATTACAGTAAAATGTAAAATGAATTAAGTTCTGTATGTGACAAGCATGAAGTGTGCAAAAAAAAATGTGTATATCTGGATCGAACTGCTCCTTGAAACCTGCCTCGAGCATTAAATTCTCATCATTAGGACTATTTTAGGACTTCTGGGTTAGTAATTCATTGTTTGACATTTTCATGGATCACCTCATTATTGTAGTCAAGAATTCATTTCATTTTCTGGTGTTGGATATGTTATGTCCTTGTGCCACCACTAGCAGGAAACTAATTGCTCTCCTTGGGACATGTAAAGTTGAACTTAATTTGAGTTGACCTGCTATTCACTTCCAAGAAACTGCTACAGTAAGCTTGTAAAGGGGCCATTTCCTGTCGACGGCTTGCCGATAGTGCAGGAAAAGGAATTCTCCTGTGTTCCCTGATTCTGATATTGTTTGCTGTCAACCATTCTGTTAATTGTCATTTTATGCTTATTAGATAACACTTAAATGTCCTTGTCGGGCTTTGCAATTTCACCCCCAAATAGCACTGGTTTTTAAGTTATTTCCCCAGGCTCTGTCTTTATAAAAGCCTATGAGGAAGGAAGCTGCAGAAGCTTTGATCAAGGATAGAGCCACAATTGAGTTGACTGTTGCATTTGCCTGCTATACCATCTGCCACATTGAGGTTGAGTCTCAACCATTAAATGTTCTCATATTGATCTTTACATTGCCATTGATTTTCATGTGGCTGTTTGAAAACCTAATGAAGAACAATTTCTGCTCTATCATCTTAATTCTACCTATGAAGTCTTTATTATATGATGTCTCTGTAGCCGCCAATGTGTGACAGTCATTTTTATGATGTTGTGATTTCACATGCACAGTGTGCTGAGTTAAATTTTCAAACAAGCATAAGGTATTACCAAGATATGTCTTTCTGTGTTTCCAAGATTTAACACACGACATCATGTTGGCATGCAAGCCATTGCAAATAGTAGCTCAATTTAAGTGTAAGAGTCTTAGGAGACGATGCGTGATATCAGTAGCTGTCTGGATGTAATTGTAATCATTGGCTTAGGATGGGTGGTTAATATACTTGAGATGACATGCTGATTTTATTAAGAAGCTAACAAGAAATTAGAAATACCTGTCTTGTTTACTGGATTTTTTGTTTTACAATTGTGCACCTGTCCTATTTTGAAAAAATATATATTTGCTACATTGATCTGTCTTTATTGTGAACTAAAATAATATATAAGAAACATGATCATATTTTTATGAGATTATAATATCTGAGACAGTATGTTAATCAAAATACTGCATTTTGTTGAACTAAGATACAGATGTCTACATTTGTATTGTAGCCAAACTACCATTTGAATACACTGTAAGCTTCAGTATGCTTTCACAGCATAGCCTTCTATTCTTATCATGGTCCTCTAAAAACCCATCCTAGAAAGTAGCAGCATTGAGGTGTCTGAAACAGTTTTAAGCCTCTCATGATTCATTTTTTTAATCCCTGCACCCTAAGTTTGAGGCAAAGCTGTTTAAGCCACAACTGTGCTCACTGGATAGACTTGTGTTTGTTGCCTGGCAACTATAGCTTATTAAACAAGTATTGAAAGTATTGGATTATTTTAATAACATACTCCTACCAGATAGACGCCTCTATATACAGTGCATTAGATCTTGTCAAGTGAGTCAATTTCATGTTTGTCTTAAAGCCGTACAGTATGCAAAAGTGCTGCAGGGAATGAGCTTCTCTACAATGTTTAAATGGGGATGGGTTTGGTAAGCCCAGTGTAGTAATGAGTAGGAAAATGATGTAGGATTAAAACAAGGAATTCTGTGTAGCAATTGCATACACATGTCACACATTCCCTTTCAGCTGAATTTCAGCTGTCTTTATGACAATGTTTCCCACTGGCTTCAGTAGAGGCGGAGGCTGCTACTGACGACAGAAGTGTTGTGTGACCTGATGTAACTGCAACAGCTGAAGACCTCTTTCTGAACTCCATCACATCACCAGTGAGAGTCTTAACTCTCTTGCTAAAACTGAGTGCTACAGACCTTGTTTTTCATCTCAAATGTGAAACTAAGTCACTCAACTGCGTCGAAAAGCACTTAGACTCCCCTTTTTTTTTTGGGCGAAGTGTGGATGTCTTGAATAACAGTTTAAAAATGTTCAAGTAAATATGATACTGGTTAAAAATGACTTTTCTGAGTCATCTAACTTTGTGCAGTATACCTTTGTGAAATCAGTGTTCCTAATGTGAAAGTGTCTGTTTTTAGATGGCATGACTAGAAATTCCTGCTTTTTTGTGTGAATATTTTACCGCTTTGACTCATAAAACATAAATATGCATTTTTCATTATTTCTTAAAGGAAATTCAGCCTGCACGTTGTCCCTTAACTTTATTCTTAAGCACAGACTCATATACAGGAGGATGCAGGTCAGCTCTTTCACAAAACGTTTCCAAATATGTGCCCCTCACATAGCACATAATAAAAGAAGAATGCACATTGATTGGAGATGAATAAACATATGATACTGCTTTGAGAAATGCAAGAAAAACAAAAGCAACTCTGGGCATAAGGAAGTTCTTCATACAAGTGCTCTGAAAAATATAGATCACGTCAAGTGTAAATGTTACAATAGTGAAGATATATTGCTATTTTATATCAAATTGCATTGTTAATTTATTTTCTAAATTGATCAAATTGAGATTTGTTGCCTCCCTGATAAATAATGTACAGCGTATCTACAAATATTGATTCTGCCATGTACGAGTCCTACGCATTTTTATTTCTTGATTCAACTATTGTCTCTGTTGTTGAGATAATGTTACGATTTGTCTTGACCTCAATGTATTGAGTCATTTAAAATCATAAAATCATATCTGCCCGTAATGTATGAGGCTGTTATAAGTGACTGAGTGTTCTGCGGGGATACTCACACCGCTTTGTGTTACAGCTCTTTCCCTCTGCCTTTATTTCTTGATATATGTCCAATTGTTTCCACTGACCTTTTTATAGGCAACAGCTGTTTGCATTAACCTTTTATATGCGTCATGTTTCTTCACTAGAGAAACTACTGGAAGCAGCAGAAAAGGAGAAGAAGGAAACGAGGCCTGTCATTATTTCACACATGCCAGCCTACAGGAAATGAAGGGAATGCTCTGAGCCGATACACATGAACTCACACACACACACACACACACACACACACACACAACACACACAAGCTTGCACAGCCTTGACATACACCACTATTTTTCCATACAAAGTAAGCTGTCTCACCGAGTGAGTATTATTATTTGATAGATTGATATCAGGTGAGCCTGGTGACAACAGCAGACTCACCAGTTTAGCCCTTAGGTGCAATATCAGTCTGGCTGAATTGTAATAGTTTCAGGGCTAGTTATCGCTTCAATATAATTTCTGCTGTCAGAGCGTTGATGTGTGTGGATGGGGAAGAGGGTCCCTTCCTCGCCTCATCCCATTTCTTTCTTGAATTCTGCTTTCCATTTCCTGTCTTCCAACTGTATCTTTTGTTTTATGCCTCCAATGGGTTTTCATCTCCCTCCTCACTTTATTTCTTTGTTGTTCCCTTCTCGAGTCCATCCTCTTTCTGTAATGCTGCCTTGCCCTTGTTTTTTTTTCTCTTCTTCCAGTCCAATGTCCGGCCCATGAGGTGCGTTTTGATTCAACGGGGGTGATCTTAAGCCCAGGCTACCCTGAAAATTACCCCAATCTCCAGATGTGCTCTTGGCTGATAAACGTGGAGAAGGGCTACAACATCACTCTGAACTTTGAACTCTTCCAGACAGAAAAGGAGTTTGACATCTTGGAAATATTTGATGGTTGGTTTTGCTGGAACTTTGGTGTGTAGGTTTTCTGAGATAAACTTAGTGAACAAGATACAAACAGTGTCACTTAACTGAAATTATTGATTGTTCGTCTTGTGTTGTGGATTTCAGTGCTTCCCAGTAAAACATTCATACTTTCTTATTCTTTTGTTGTTAACCACTACTTCAGCATCTGTTTATGTTCCGATTATGGTATCTCAGGCTATGTTCACACAACAGTCAAATCCGATTAGTCTTCCTTACCGCTCCGCTCTGGTGCTCTCCCTCTCACTGGATTTGACGTTACTGTTTTGTGTTGCATTGCAATGGCATAAAATGCTTTGAAATCTGATACGAGTTGCAAAGGCATCTGTAGAAATGCAATTTGTATTGCATTTCAAACCACCTCCAAATATGGTTTGGATCTGATTTGCAAAAATGTGCTGAATGTTTTTTTCTCTAGTGACTTCCTAAAATCAATCTGGATATGCTAAAAATGGATTTGTGCTGGCAGTCTGAACATAGTCTTCCAATCTTTTGTTCAGTAAAATAAGTTTTACTGTATGGTTGACATCTTGATTAGCTGTAACTTATAAATGTTATTGATATTTATATCTCACTGGCATATATTTAATTACTGCTAGTTATTCCAAAAAATGAAGATGCATGTCTATGTCTATCTACATTAAAGCTTTCTTTTTTTTATTTGACATGGATCTTTTTCTGGGAAACTATGTGTGTGCGCGTGTGTGTTTATCTATCTCTGTGTTCAGGTCCCAACATCTACAGCCAGAGCATGGCATCACTCAGCGGTGACATTGAAACACCCTTCAGCCTGACCACCACGGGCCACCAGCTCCTGCTGCGCTGGTCCTCTGACCATGGAACCAACCGACGTGGCTTCCACATCAGATACGTGGGTGAGTATCAAAGTATGTATCCAGCTTATAATCATATTCTCCTTTTTATAGTGCTATTTGAATATATTTAGTCTCTAAACCAGAAAAGTGACAAAAGTCATGGGCTTACAATTCAGGCATTTATATTTTGGGTACCATGTAAAGACAATTGATAACATCACATGAGGGCAAATACTTATTGAAGCTTCTCAACTGCAGTTACTGTATTTGATTGTGGATACAATGTGACCCCATGATTTTTTTTATCACAGTATGCTATGATTGTTGCAGGGTATTATTTATTGAGTTTTTAATATCAGTCAATTTACAAAAAGAATACAGAAATGATAATAGTTCACAATAGGAGATGTATTCACACACGCAAACTATGATGCAGGAAGAAAGCCACTGGAAGGCTTCCATTCTGTTTGGCAATCCTTAATTTAAAAAAGGTTTTAAATTCTTAATTGGCTCTTTAATAAAGCAAGTGGTGCTAAGCAAGAGCAGCATAGGGAGTCTTCTTCCATTTGAAATGCATCAATAATAATGGAAAAAGCACAAAAGATATTCATTTTTCATGTTGTGTCTCTCCATTATATTTAATACACAAGAGTGTTACTGTGAGAGCAAGTTGGTGTGATGAATTTTGTAAAGAAAACTCCTCCTTGACTTGATTGACTTGAACAGGAACTGACTTAAACTCCAGAGTGTGTCTTTTCATCTGAAATCCCTGCTATCTCCAAGTCATGCTGATTTAAAAGAATGTTTGACAGCATTCGTGAAGCACACAGCCCCCGCCCTCCGTTCTCCTGTCCCATCGGCTACTCAGTGCTCATATTCTGGAAATCAAATTTACCTGTGTAAATTTGTGTTCAATGGGCTGTAAGATGAGGGAAAGGAAGGCTATGGAACAAATAACTGGAGGATGCACCAGTATTTCATGTTGTTTAAGCAAACTGAATATGTGCGTGTCCATAGGCAAGCAAGGAATAGTAATAATGTGATTTTGGGGACTTCCTTTGCTGTGTGGCACACAGCCTGAGTACTAAATAGATGTGACACTCCTCAGGCATTTTGCCTCATTATCTTTCTGCATTTAAAATGGAGCCTCACTGTGGATAAAAATGTTCACCTGAGTCTTTCTCTAGAGGAGCCTTATTAATGCCTCTCATCCTTTTCTCTTTTTTATTTCTCCTGCTCCCCTGATAATATCTGCTGTTCTCAATCCCCTTTTCTCGACTTCATTCTCACCTTCTTTCCTTTTTCTCTCTCCTTCCCCTCCCCATGCCACTCATACCCCTCCTCTCCCCTGTTCCTTTATTCCTCTGCCTATTGTAGCAATGTACTGCAGTACCCCAGACTCCCCACAACACGGCTTTGTAGTGAGCCAGACAGGGGGTCATCTTAACAGCATGGTGCGCTGGGCCTGCGACAGAGGGTACAAGCTGATCGGAAAGGGCACAGCTGTGTGCAAGAAGACCACCTATGGCTTCTACGCCTGGGATGCGCCAGTTCCCGCATGTCAAGGTGAGCACATTGGCCCTGGCAGCCTTTTATTTGCAACTTCAGCCTGCCTCTTTTCTTGCTCTTCTGGTCACTGCGTCTGCCCTACGCTCAGCAGGCAGACAGGCAGGCGCTTAAGGCACTCGAGTGTCTCAACCCAAGCTCTATTCCTTAGCTGAATCTAGCCTGATTGAGAACCAGAAGCCCGTCAGGTGGAAGGGAAACAGAAATCAATCCCCCCTTCTTCTGTCAATTTCCACTTCCTCAAATTACTTTGGATAACTCGTCATTAGCATGCAGTGTCTGCTGTTGGGTCTCACTCAACTAATTGGGTTCTTTGTTGCACACATGTGAAGTGGGTACATTTATGTGTGCTCATGGTTGCATGCACTAGCACACACACTCACACAACAGCAAAAAACAACAGATGTAGGGCTCAACTGCATTTTATCATGATGCAATGAAATCAAAATATGTATGTCATGTACTATAAAATGACTTCACACTTGTCATCAATTCAGTCAGTTTTTTATCATCTTTTTCAAAGCACATAACCTCAACCAATGCAGATAAACTAATACATTCATATAGATACTGTCCATTTGCTGTCTGCTAGATGGTGGAGATTACATTACGGTGTGTTCAATCTTTTATTCTTTACAGTCCATATTGCATATGTCGAGAATGTCCAATGAATGAATCCTTCGATGTTGCTCTTACATCTTAAAGAACATTAGCCTAAAGTAATATTTCAGGCCCTCTAAACTTCGAAGCTTTGATGAGGAAGTCACTCTTATAACAATCAACTTTGCATCTGAGGTGTAGAAAAGGGTGATAAGCATCTGTTAGATTGTGATTTAGCAGTACTCACAAATGAATGTTGATTGATTTTCTCTTGGGGTTGTGAGGGCCAATACGATTGCCCAGGGCCATATTGGCAGATTTCTACTGCTGATGTTTTCGTATTTTGCAGCTACTTTTGCTGCTTCAATTTATGTGTGTTTGCCTACCTGGTCTTTTTTAGTGTGACCCTGCAGATGTTGGTAACTTTGCGTTATTCATTCCATCCTACTTGGCTCAGATGATAAACAACTTGAAATGTACTAGCTTGAGCTTTCTGTCTGGTTTAAGCCCCGAGGCCACAGTGAGCCAAATTTAGTCTGTGTTGGGACAAGACACACGTTATGTGGGGGTTTTTCACTGCTGGAGTGCTTCATTCGTCTATATGTTGGGAAGAGTAACTGTTACATTATTGAATGAACTAGTCACTTGATGAGTTAATCTATATTAAAATAATTCCTTATTTGAAAAGAAATGCAATATCATCCCACCTTTTTGTTTTACATGGTTGCATAGCCACTTTATGTAGGATAAGAATTTTGATAACATAGCTTTCTTTAGTGTGTTAGACTAGTTCCACTCTAAAGTGAGTGGATACACTTTTTGGATACACACAGCCATTTCAGTCTGCTAGCATGCAAAATACCAGGACTCTGGCACTGGCTCAACTGAATGAGATGTGGTAGTTATTAATGCTGTTAATTACACTGTTGCTCTCCCTGTTGTGACATGTCAAAGTTACTGCAAAGTGAATGAGGTCTGTTGGCAGTTTTCTACAGGGGAGTTCAGTGTCGTTGCCGAGCAAGGATTTCCTTCTTGTTTTTTACCCGCTAAAACTTTTAGCACTGGTGGAAACAAAAAGCTGTTTGTGTTGATTGCAAAATGAAGACTCAAATTCACTTGTGGGGTTGCAGTCTCAACGCTGGTGGAAGTACATGCACGTGTACTTGCTCACCAAAATGTGACTATTCAGTGAATGTTTGATTGCACGCCATGCCTGTGTTTACCAGGTGTCTCTGCAAATCTCTCCAACATGTGTCTTGTACTGCGCATAAACGTGTGTCGACACTCGTCCTCTTGCCGCCCGCAGCTGTGTCATGCGGTGTGCCCAGCGCGCCAGTGAACGGAGGTGTGCTTGCTGCTGATTACTCCGTCGGCACACGGGTGACCTACTTCTGCAACAGCGGCTACCGGCTCTCCTCCAAAGAGCTGACGACCACAGTCTGCCAGCCAGACGGCACCTGGAGCAACCACAACAAGATACCCCGATGCATCGGTGAGTAGAGGATGTTTGGGAGGAGGCAAGATGAGGGAGGAGGGAGGGAGAGTCATTTAGAGAAACAGAGGAAACTGTGAGAACCCATATCATGGTTGAGCCGAAAAAAGTAGAAGTTAAGTATAGGAAAGAGTGATGGAGAAGACACATTGATTATGAAATTTTGAGAGTTGTATTCAAGACGGAAAAAGACAGTTTGAAATATAAATTGTGGAATATTGTGTTAACAAGAGGCAGTAATGGAAAGTCTCATGAAATTTGGTCTGTAGTCCCAACAGCCTGGATCTGTTGTGGTTCGAGTACAAAAATACCAACTTATTGGGTTGTGATGATTAGACGGCTGGATGAAAGGGAGACAAATAGTTGAGAGCTGCTGCTGGGGTGAGTGTTTTACATGCCAGTACAACTCCTCCAAGTCTGCAAGCCAGTGTAACGAGTGATTGACAACATTGTTTACATTTGAGACCAACGTTTATTCCCTGCTGTATATGTGTCTCGCAGCAAAAAGGGAAAACAGTGTTTGTTTTGAAAGTCATTTGGTTTTAGAAAGTGCCAAATTATAAACAACTTTGTTGTGGAAGAACATTTGTATGCTGTTACTGCAAAGAAGTTGCTATTTGCATTTTACATGGGTTACATGGGTTTCCATGTAATTATTTGCATGTCCTCTACACTGTTAGGTTGTTACATAGGTTTATGGGTTTTGACACTGAGTCCTCTCTCTCTCTGTTTTTTTTGGCACAGTCATTATGTGCCCTAGTCTCAGCTCATTCTCTTTGGACCACGGCAAATGGAGGATCGTCAATGGTTCGCACTATGAGTATGGAACTAAAATAATATTTACTTGCAACCCTGGATACTACCGGGTTGGCCCCGCCCACATCCAATGCCTGGCCAATGGGGTCTGGAGCTGGAGGAGCGAGAGGCCTCGATGCAGAAGTGAGTAACTTCTGCAACAACAACACATTAATCGCCACAAAACTTGTAGACAACACAGATTCATAAGTGCAGATTTAACCAGCCGACCAATTTAATTCAACCAAAAGGATAATGGTCCAATAAATGATATCTCCATTACCTCTGTTTTGTCCTCGCATTATCATGAAAAATAAAACATGAATGACAGATGTAGCATAAAGTCCCATCACAAAAACACAATCTATGTGTCATTAGTTTAATAGAAAATGTAGAACAAAAAGAAACCGAACATTGTTATCTAGCAGAACTGAACAAATATGTCCTGCCTTGCCTCGCCTCAGGTTGATTCATAGGTAAGGTAACTCACAAGACTTGAAGAACGAATACCTTATTTTCAGCTCACTTAGTCAGCGACCTCATGCTTTTATACACTTTTATACTATTCGTCTATTCCCATCTCAGACTAGGTTCGAGATTGTTTACTTTAGAAATCGGAAATAAAAGCTTTTCCATGCTGCCATGGGAACTACTGTTTGAGAAGCGAAAGAGCTGAATAGCCTGTGTAATGGCAAAAGGAGATGCGAGCCAGCATGATGAAAGATGTTGGGACAAAGGCAAACACCATCATTATCCTCCCCATGAAATAGTACAGGTCACTCTTTTATCGCATTAGGGTCGGTAAGATGGGTGTAAATGACTGTGCTCTCCCATTGACTCTGAAGATGTAAGCCAACTTCCATTTCTTCTATCTTCCTCTCTTGTTCTCTCTCTCTTTCTCACACACTCTCCGGGCGGCTTGTTCCTTCAACTCTCTGCCTCTACCATCTCCTTCCTCTTTTTTTCCACTGTCCTCTTCATCTTATTGCAGTCATTTCCTGTAGCGATCTTCCCGCTCCTCCTAATGGGAAGAAAATTGGGACCCAAACTACCTATGGAGCATCAGCCATTTTCAGCTGTAACCTTGGCTATGTTTTGAGCGGATCTACAGTCAGAGAGTGCCTCCTGTCCGGCCTTTGGAGTGGGACTGAGACTCACTGCCTCGGTAAGCAGGGTCTGAATGTTCTCTTTAACTTTATAAAGGACAGCCTTGACCTGGGTCAAACACTGCTGGTGATCTCTCCAGACAGTATGTGACCATGCCCTGGAAAGAACCAGATGGGGACACAGAAGGTGGCTATTATTTGTTCTGTTGTCAAATATGTATGTCCAATTTCTATATATCTATTGAAAAGATACACTGCTTTGTAATCTGGACAGGGTGGCACGAACTGGTCTTTACTAAACCTGGTCCTTACTGCTAAGTTGATCTTTTTCAAGACCAGTCTTTAGACTTTACAGTGGTTGCACCAACTAAACCTAAGTCTAGTCTAGTCTTCACTTTGCCCAGTCATAGCAATGTGCATTCATGTGAATGCCCATGGGATTCTGACAATTGCCTTGCAGTTTGCATTACTGTTAAAAATCTCCCACTGTCTGGCCCATTTGTTTCATTTCTAACCTGTGGCAGGTCTGAATGATCACTGGAATTTTTTTTAAAAAGTAATTGACATTGAAATGATAAAAGCAGTTATGACATCATGCTGATATTTAAGACTTCCATCTTATAATCTTCTTTGAGCTTGCACACATCAGACCGTCTCAGTCAATTTAAAGGTCATTAAGTATAAAATGTTCATTGTGTCAACATGCAGTCAAATTTGGCAACTAGCTTTAGATGATTACAGTAAAGCCTCATTGCAATGTGATGTTTTAAAACGTTAAATGTGAAAGTGCGGCCACAGAGCTACAGCTGGCCTGAAACTATGAGACACCTGCCAAGCTGTACCAGCACAATATGAGCGGTTGTTAAAATATATAAACAAGAAAATATGTTGAAGCTTAGCGTACCACAGCTCATCACAGCTCTGCACTGTGGAAGAAAATGAGACATACGTAATTACTTGAGCTGCATTCAAACCCACACAGCAGCAGAATGTGACGGTTTCCCTGGCAGACACATTAGTCCGTTTATCAACCCTGTGGCACCAGCACTCCAAGATCCGCTCCAGAGTGGTACAGTTCATTAAAAAAAGGAACCTCTCTCTTGTTTAGCAATATGACTGTCAGGGTTAACATAGCCGAGGACCTCTTAGTACAGTCGCCTACTTCAGCACTATCTTCATAGAATCTGGCTGCTCTCAACTTGAGTGTGATAATAAAATGCTCGGTTGAGTTTCTGGGTGCAGGAGTGAATTAGGGAAATCAGACTCACAGTCAGTGGCAATTTCCCAGGTTTTAAGTGGCAGTGGAAATCTCAGCAAGATTCCTGCTCTCTGAAAGGGATTTATTGTCACTGAAAGTAATACGATTACGTGCATGAGCGTATTGCACAGATTTTGAGGAGTTTCACACGCATCCTTCTGTCAACTGTAGATGAGAAAAGCTGAGTTATCACCGTAAGTGAAGTCGAAGCCAATATGAATTTAGAAATAATAATTTGGAGATAATGAGCTGAAAAATGCTTTCCAAATCCAATGTGTTCCATGAATACACTTACTAATTTTGTTTGCCAGTATCGTAATTCCAAGACCTTTTAAATCACCAGTTTCCTCATTTCAATTTCTAATACAGTTGTCAAAATGCAAAGTTATTCAAACCTGATGACACAATCAAAATGGTGTTTCTAGCCTGAAACTATCGTCCATTAGTTCAGTGAGTGCCACTGCAGGGTTTTATTTTCAAACACTAGAAACTTGAACTTCAGTGTTGTACCTCATGAATGATTGACTGAGATAATTCATTGTGATTTGTAATGCATATATTGAACCACCACTTTGCTGAATACTGAATACATTTTGAAAACAGAGCATTATAAATAAAAATACATTTACATTCAGGGCATTTAGCAGATGCTTTTGTCCAAAGCGACTTACAATAAGTACATTTGTCACAACCGAGAAACCACAACATATCACCGTTGATAGACGTATAGAAACAATTGTCAAGCCCTCATCTGAGGATCGTAACTGCTATTTATCAAAGATACTTTAAGTGCATAAGTGCATCGAGATGAAGTCCGAACAGATGAGTCTTGAGCCTTTTGCAGAAGATGGAGAGTGATTCCACTGTCCTGACATTGGTCGGGAGTTCGTTCCACCACTGAGGTGCCAAAACAGAGAATGGTCGCGACTTCGCTGCGCAGGATTTTTTTCCTCTCAGCAATGAGGGTACCAGTTGGCCAGCTGATGTAGAAGAGAAAAGTGCTCTCGCTGGGGCGTGTGGTCCGACAAGTGTTTGGAGGTAGACGGGTGCAGTTCCGTTGACGGCCTTGAAGGCCAGAACCATCGTCTTGAATTGGATGCGGGCTGCAACAGGAAGCCAGTGGAGGTCACGGAGGAGGGGGGATAACGTGGGAGAATTTAGGAAGATTGTAAACGAGGCATGCTGCAGGGTTCTGGATACGTTGCAACAGTTTAGTCGCAGAGGCTGGGAGTCCAGCCAAGAGGGAGTTGCAGTAGTCCAGGCGGGAGATGACCAGCGCTTGGACCAGGAGTTGCATCGCGTCTTTTGTGAGGAAAGACCGGATCCTGTGGATGTTGCAGAGGGCAAATCTGCAGGATCAGACCAAAGCAGTGATGTTGGGGGCGCAGGACAGTCCGTCGTCGAGGATTACGCCTATGTTCCTCGCCGTCGACGAAGGTGATACCATGACGTCCTCGACAGTGACAAACAGGTCCATGCGAGGGCAGTTTTTCCCAGGGATGAAGAGGAGTTCACTTTTACTAAGGTTGAGGTGATACGTAGATGTCTGCCGAACATTCCGAGATGCGGGTCGCAACGTGTATTATAACTGTTACAGGGTGTTCTGTCTTTTCATGGTCAAGTCTCTGTTACTAAAGAAATTAACAATCTTGATGTGAAAGAAAGATAAACATTAAGCAAAAGGGAGAGGTAAGACGTGTTTACAACACTGTGTGTTGTTTTTTTCGTCCATCCTCCAGCCGGTCACTGTGGTGTTCCAGAGCAGATTGTCAATGGGCAGGTGATTGGAGAAAACTTTGGCTACAGAGACACAGTGGTTTACCAGTGCAATCCTGGATTCAGGCTCATTGGCTCCTCGGTACGGATCTGCCAGCAGGACCACAACTGGTCTGGACTCCTCCCAGTTTGCATCTGTAAGTACTTTAACACCTGAACACCACTGTTCAGATGGAAAAGAACTGGAGAAAGTTGTGTTTTTCATTCCTGGATTTTTATTTAATACATTTTTAAACAAGCCTAAAATGTATAAATTTGTATTCATAAGAAAGTATGTGTTAGTAATGATTTGATGCCATTATGAAAATAAATCAATCAACGAAAAGGTTTCTAGCATAGAATTAAAATGAAAATTTGCATCACTCTTTAAAAGCCTCCTACAATTCCCAAAGCTTTCTGCTCCTTTATTTCAAGAAGTGCCAAAGTCAATAGTTGATACATGCCCTCATAATGCGATTCTCAATCTCCTATTCACCTACTGATGCACTGAAATCTGCGGTGAACCCTTTCCCACTCAGCAATGCCTTCATTCCTAATTCCCCTGTTGTCCTCTGAGGTTAATTATATGATAATTATATTCCTATGATAGATGTCACTGTACGTCACCTATTGATCTTTGTTATTGAGTTTCTTTCTCTCTCTCTCCCTCTCTCTCTGTCTCACTCTCACTCTTTCCACACACTGTGTCCGTTTCTTCCCCATGCCCACTTTTCCTTTCTTTTCATCCTTTCGTTGTTGCCTGTCAATTTCCATCCTCCTCTCTACATCCTCCTTTCTGACCTGGGTGATGCATGACAACTTCAGCTGTCACATGTGGCCACCCTGGTAGCCCTATCTATGGCCGCACCACAGGCGATGGCTTCAACTACAACGATGTGGTGCGCTTCTCCTGTAACAAAGGCTATACACTGGAAGGACCCTCCACAGCCCAGTGCCAGGCCAGCCGCCAGTGGAGCCAGCAGCCACCAACATGCAGAGGTAAGGTCCGGCGACAGAGCTCCCACAGAATGGATATATGATTGGCAGCTGGGCTGACTTTAAGTATCAGAAGGATGCAGATGTAACTTGACAGTAGAACTAAAAAGCTGCTTGTCTCTGCCAGCATGTTCAGCTAAGGCACAGACCACAGACACTGCCTCAGGAGGCAGAGACGGGCCGCAATGAAAAGCAAGAATTTCGTGCCAGCAGATGCATCATATTCAAATTATCTCATTAACCATCTGCAGTGATGAATTCTGAAGAGGGAACCGCTTAGTGTATCACTTCAACTAAAGGTGTTTAGAAGCCACTTCGAATTCTAGTCCTGTGAATCAGGCTGGCCATCAGTAGAGCAGGTAGCTGCCAGCAAACACAAGTAGGATACAGCTAAGTGTTGGAACAGACAGAAATGGCTTTTGAAGGTGTTTTTCAGATGGTTCAGGAATCACAAGCTAGGATGACCAAAAGAATTCAGCAGCCAGCAGATGTATCATGATCATTCAGAAAATAAATAATGCAGAGGCATGCTGGCAGAGTTCACATATCTATTGATTTGACAGAGAAAATTGCTATCTGCTCAATTTCTCTGGATAGAGCATTAGGCAAGAACATCTGGAGCCCTGACCTCAGAGTGAAAGCGGGGAAACAGTAATGAGCTTGCAGGAAGGTATATGGAAAGGGGAGAGTGCTGGGGGAGTATTGGAGTTTGTTTCTACGATCTTGCCAGACAGTTTTTACCAGAGGCTTGCTATAGGGAGGAATTTTTCAGGGCAAGTAAGCTCAGAGTTCTTTTAATAGAAGAAATCTTATTGTGAGTGTCGGATAGTGGCTGTGGTTTAGTTGCATCAAATTTTAGATTCCAAGGTTAGACTCATTACTGGTGTGTTTACAAATGCCAGAAATCCAGTTTTTTTGTTTGTTTGTTTTTTGTGTGTGACTATGCTAAAGAAGTGTCTACTTGATTTCTCAAAATAATTGTGACAGCCTGACGATATATTTTTTTTAACCAGACTTTTTCTTCATCAGTGTGAAGATGTGGTAGGTGTAGGGAAATGTGATTTTAATTGGCTTAAAAATTCTATTCTGTTTAATAAAAACATGGTAGCAGACCAGAAAGCAATCATTACAACATTTAACTGAGGAACTGAATTTAAGTGATATACAGTGCAGCATTGATTGGTCTGATACCTCTGGATCTAATCGGCCGAAGCTATATTTGCCAGACTTAGCCCATTTAAAGATATCTCTCTACCTGGCATGGATTTTTTTGGCAGTCAGATGTAAAGAGACACAGTTTTCATTACTGTGAATAGCACCATAGAGACAGACCTGGGAAAAGATCAAAAGAGTAAAATAATTTCAAACTGTCATGACTCCCTTTGTCAAAATATGTCTGTTTGTACCCACTAAAATGTTCTTACTTCAAGGCTTTTTTTGGCACGTTTGCATTGTCGATTTAGTATGATGTTGCTCTGAACTTAATTTCACCCTCATCTTCTTTCAGCTATTTAAACCTCCTTGTCAGCTGTGTGGTTTTGGAGAGTTCAACTACTTCTCGTGAATTTGTGACAAAAGACGTGCCTTTGTTTCTGCTTTTTTAAGGAGGGACCTTGAGGCATTCTTATTATTATTGAAGATGCTTAAATTTAGCCTGGACTTACTTGTCTCTATGTTTGTAGAATAAACAGAGAAAGCCACTCATCAGGTCATATCTACAGTTCTATTATTAACTTAGAAGTGAACATGCTGACAGATAGCATTTATGTAAATGCAGCTCTAACCAAAATAAAAACACTGCACGGCTTCCAGGAAAGAAAAGTCAGATCTGATACTAGGTGGAGTTAATCAAGCAGAATGCCTCAAGACTGTTATGTTTACTGTAATCTTGTTGTTTATTCCATTTAATCCATTATTTCTATGTTGAGGTACAATTATTCATGACATAATACAACTTGTCAAGATGTTGTTAACTTCATGCATGCAGTGTACATTAGAGTAGATATAAATAAGTGAGAGGCAATTCTAGAAATCAATGTCTTTACAGTACACAAACTACAGGAGCTTAGAACGGCCGCAGGAAATATACCTTGTTCTCTAGCAGTAAGCTGTTTATGTATCTTGTTAAAGCGAGCTTTATTGTCTCAAGACAACGAGATGATCAACCTGTTATCATTAGAAAACAAAAAGTTATTATTAAATATAATATTGATCAGAGATCAGCAGTGGCCTAGTAGCATGCATAGATGGCGTCCCATTAAAGTACCCATTATTGTCATCGCATCTGACTTACTTATTTATGAATATACTTTATCATATCATTCAAACACATGCATTGTTGGTAGTTTCCTTTTGGTTGTAACCTTCTGGACAGTAACCCCTCAGATTGAAGTTGACCCCTATATGTAAATGTGTTTTGTTCTGCCTGACTCTACGCTATACAGAATGGACAATTAAAGCAATTTCAGCTTCTTACGCTATTCCTAAATGGATAAACTTTGCAGCTTTACATTCATGGGAAAAACAACATTCTAGTGCTTCTCAAGTTTACTCTAAAAAGTCTGAATGGAATCTAACATTTATTTCTTTGAAACTGCATTGAAAACATCTGTCCTTCCAGAAATATCCATAAGGAAAAAAATATATATAAATGGAGTGCTGTCAGTATCCTGCAGTTTGAATATCTGTCATTGTGATTAAGCTAATCTAAAAAAAAAAGTTTGGGGGTGTAAATGTGCTTTTTTCTTCTTTTCTCTTTCATTCAGTGGTAAACTGCACAGATCCAGGTATCCCTGCCAATTCTATCCGGGAGAGTAAGATTGAGCACGGTAACTTCACGTTTGGTAGTGTGGTCTTTTACGACTGTAACCCAGGATATTACCTGTTTGGATCGTCAGTGCTCACCTGCCAGCCAGTGGGCCACTGGGACAGACCTCTACCAGAATGCATTGGTACAGTGGTTGCTTCATTTAACTGTTATGTTACCTGTCCACTTTCAGTGCATTATCCTATCCACCTTTCTGTGTTATTAATATGCTTAACAAGAGAAATAATTAAGAGAAAAGTTTCACTCTCAGTTGTATGTCCACAACCTTGATTGTGTCCTCATTTACGTCTGGAGTTTAAACGGTCCGAGTTGTTAAATGCTGTGACTGAGAGCATCTGTGTAATGTTCGATGCCCCAGTGGTTTATGGTTATGTTGCACTGTAGCTAATTGAGAAATGGGGAAACTGACATAGCACCAGTTGTTTAGGCTATAGCTAATGTTCCCTCAAAACCAAGTGCACAAATTAAAACAACAACCATCTGAGTTTGTAATGTTTCACTCAAACACCTGGCTCATAGGCACTCTGGTTTGATGTGATGTCATCAGCAGTGATGACTAATTTCCAGTAAAAATATCAAAATGAAAACCTCCAATTTTGCACACAGACTAGGAAAGGACTTCATTTCATGGTAGAGAGATGATGCACGGCAGTTATATTATCAAACAGAATAGTAATTGAAGAGATACACAGGACTGTCCGTCTCAAATGTTTATTCATGGCTCCAGGCATCACTGACTCTTTGCTACAAAATTAGCTTGGGATGGAATTACAGTAACTTGAGGCTAATTAATTGAGAGCTCTATAAAACATACACTGAGGTCAAAAGAATAATAAAGCAGCACAGAAAAGATGTACAAAATGAATGAAGAGAGCATTTTATTTAGTTTTTATATTGTAATAAAACTGTCTTTTTCGCATAGTGGTCGTCTGTCTCACCAGCACTAGTAACAATCTGAGTGGTGATTCTATCAAGTGTGTTGACGCATGCAACACTAATCCATCCATCCATTCTCTCATCCATTGCTAATCTTATTTCCTCTCCTCGCTCTTTGCCATGCAGAGGTGGACTGCGGCCACCCAGGTACACCACCCCATGGAGTGATGAGTGGGGAGAAGTTTACCTTTGGCTCCACGGTGCGCTACTCCTGCTCTGGAGACCGCCAGCTCATAGGAGACTCATCACTCACCTGTCAGCTGAACGGACACTGGAGCAGTCCACTGCCCCATTGCTCTGGTATACAAACACACACAAATATAGTTATAAACAAGCATGGCTGCTACACATTCACACAATGAAAAATAAATCTCAGTCACTCTTCAGTCAATATTTAGGATATCTATGCCACATATTTCTGACTAAAAGGCCTGCTAACATTTCAGAGAAAATGCCGTTGGTGAATCATAGCAGTAACATTGCAGGGACAAGCATGTTATGAGTTACATCTGTCTGACAAAAGATGCTTCCACCTGAAATGACAAAAGACTCTTAATGCTTTGATGATGTTTATGATTCTGCAACATGTTTACAGTTGCCTTGCCAAAAACATAACCTTGACATTTACAATGTTAAACACATAGAAGAACATTGACCTGATAAATATAAGACACGTCTTCTGCACCCAGCGTCCTTGCCACACAGTTTTCTTCTGTTGATTTTCATGGTGGTTGGCATCCACAAGTGTTGCATTGCCATCCTCCGGTGAACTGACCTTTGCCCCAGCTATTCCATCATTGCCGTTGCATATGTAAAAAGGCGCAAGACCAATTGTTTGTGTATGTGTTTGCTTTTGCATTACATTTTGCATGTATGGAAATGGTGAAAATCGCTAATTGTGCCTAAAAGTTTACTTCCAGTTATTCATATGTGAAATCAATGGAAACATTTTTTTAAAAGGTTTGGATAACCTAAATTACAAAACATACACATCATAAAATACATTCCCTCACTTACCTCAAATGACTATCACACAGTTTAAGTTTTTTTTACCAAGGCTTTGGATTTTCTGTGTCTGAGATTTCTGTCCTCACCCCAATATTGAGAGTTTAATAGAATTCAGTTTGTGGTTTTCATAGCACACAAAACAAACAAAAAACTCTTTAAAAATTCAGCTGCAACATCTTTTTTTTCCCACAATGTCCCTAATATTCTGGATATTCTACAGAACACACTGCTAACATTTTTCATGAGCACTAATTCTTCCAACAAAATCTATTCACAGCGGTGTCTGTGGATTATACAGATTAATCAGGACACCGATTCCAGGGAGACAACTTGCATTTGAATTTCTTAGATGTAAATTCTCACCGATGTAAGACCTGTAGATTCAACAATTCAGTTCACCTCCATTGTATTAGAGTGCCAGATATTAGTATATGGGTAGATAAAGAACACCCTTCCACAATGGTGTAGTACCTGGAAGACCTGGCATTAATTAGCTATTCGGGCAAATGCCTGTGTGAGGTTCAGAGAAAACACAGCACAGGGTAGTTATCAGCCAACTGAGCCAATTTAAACTCAAACTCAAACTAGAGCCCTGTGGAGTTCTTTTTAATGTTAAGTACTTGCCAAAATATCTGACCATTATCGTCCTACTATTCCCCATCAACCCAAAGCAGCTTCAGCATTTCACTTTTTAGAACAGGCACTCTTGTGGTGTTCTGAAGTATCTGCATTGAGCTGATGAATGCTTGATACAGTACACTGATGGTACTAACTAACACCAAATGACCCGACCATAACCCTTTCCCATCATTCCTCTGTAATTCAGTGATACCGAGTTATGGCTTTATGTCTTAGCCAAAGAATATGCAAAAGAAAAAGTTACTCCCTGCATAAAACAAGCAAGCAATCATGTAAGCATTATCACTCCTGATGTAACCTAAGTGCAGACTCTGACAAAAAAAAAAAAGCTTCAACAGAACTTTTTGTGGTCAGTGTTTAGTACATTTAGTTGCAGACTCTTTTCTTGTGTTTTCTTAAAAACCTGGATAAAGTGTCTTCAAAGTGTCAGTCTGCCAACTACTACATCCCCCCTGATCCCCTCTCTGTGCTCTTCTGTCCCATCAGACCCAAGCTTTCCTGACCATTTAAGTGGATTCTCACATCTACTGAATGTTCACTTGGTTTGTTCAACTCACTGACCCAGAAGTAATGTTTGTAAGCACACTTGTGTGACAGTGTTTTTCCTTTTAAAAGGGAGTGTGAACCCTCTACTCACCTTCAACATTTTGTATTTACTCAGACAGTTGGAAAGTAGCGAGTCAGTAGTGTCAAGTCAGACTTCTAGGGGAGTAAGGAGATGCACATCATTCAGAGGTTCAAATCTATCTTCCAAATAATGTTTCCAGTACATTTTTGTGCCTAGTTTGCAAAATGGAGGGAACAACAGAGGTGTGGTTGAGTATTTGTCTTTGTTAGCACCTGCATAATAAATTGTTGCCCACAGACTAATAGCAATTATTTTTAGGCCTGAAATTATAGCTTTAGAAGCTGATAATGCATGTAATTATAATGCTAATGGTCAAAAAGATGTGTGTGGCAAGTTATTTTTCTTCTTTATCATCTACTTTTTAAAAGTGATTTGGCATCTATTGTTGATATGATTTGATCAGCGCCCCACTGGTTTGACAAATGAGCCTGTTAGAAAATGATGATTTGCAATTTTCTATTATATTTCATTTCATCACTCACTCTGAGCTGCATATCACGAGCATGAGCTCTGCTGCCTCTGTTTATCTGAAGACGCCCAGCTAATAAACTCTGCTGTAATCTGGGCTAAAACATTTAATACCAAACTAGATTTGGTGCATTTAATTTAAGTTGTCTAAAACCTAATCAGCTTCAACTTATCACTTGAAAAGTGAGATAAGTAAAGCCAACATGAGTCTGTTTCCAAGTATTTAAATTGTCAAAGAGCAATCGCTGTTTAGAGAGTAAACCCCTGTGGAGGAATTTGTGCAGCAGAATAAGAGTCCTGGGTCAGTGAGCAGGGGATTTAATCATAATAAATGACGCAGAGACTTGCCAAGCTAAAGAAAAAGGATGTGCTGAGGTGAGCTATTGCAGAGAATAGCAATTTTGATTACATGTAATCAGATCTCAAAAATGCACCTTCAGTTTGTCTTATAGTGATACGACAGTGCTCCTGTCATAGATGCGACAACAAAATATATGAAGATTTACTTTTTCTATGCCTTTCTGCCAGTGACAGCTGTGGTGGGAGACATTTTATGTTTTTTGTTTGTCCACCCATCCTTCCCGCCTTGTTTCCTCGAATTTGGCACATACATCCACTCAACCTAAGATTTAATTTTGCCAACATTTCACAAAGGCCTAAAAGAGTGATGTAATGAAGTGATGACATTTAAGGGTCAAAAGTCAGCTTTACTGTGACATAATGTTCTGTCAAAACACTTGTATGGCCATTATTCTATGCCATAGCTCTGGAAAAGAAGGGCAGATTGTGACCATATTTCTCATAATTCACATGACTCTCATCCTGGGTACCCACCTTGAAACATTCATATTTACTGCAATGGCTACAAATTGGTGCACACTATAGACATAAAGCAGTAGTCCACAACAAGCACTTTGGTTTTGCTGATATTGAGCTTCAGGTGATTGTAGAAGCTCGCTAACAGTCCTCTATAGTCTTCTGTAAAACAGTCTTTACCTGAAGACTGAATGATTTTATGAGTTACAGACATAGATGTAAACTGTAACCTGACTTGTGCGTGGAGGCATACAACTGCGAGGCGTAATACTTAGTTAAAGATGGTCATATCATTTGGGGTGTTGGCCATATAACTTGCTTGTTTGGTTGTACAGATATTAAGTAGTAAGAATTGGACTCAGGTAATATTTATATTGATGTTGGCTTTAGTCAGATGAAAGTAATTAGAGTGTTAATTTGTTGCTCTCACATTGCCACACAGGATTACACTGCATCAGTGCTTCTGATTAACTATGAAATCAACCACTTGTAATGGACAGAAGACACCTTTGTAGATCATTTGTTCATCACTAAGGGGCTTGATGAATTCAGACCCATGGCAGTAAACATCTGTTACAGCTGGAGCACAAATTAGAACCACAACACAGCTGGAGTTCAGTTGTTGCTTACAAGAGCTAAAGTTGCGATGCAGCAAATGCCTGGAGAGTTTTTAAATTAGAGAGTGTGTACATTTTAGCACCTACTTTGCACAGGCACATTAGCAAAACTTCAAAAAGTGACGCAATTAGTACTGCAGTGTTAGCAAAGATAAATTAGCTATCTGGAAAATGTAATATATGTTAATCCCTGTGGTATGTCCCTTCACATATTTGAAACTTCTCTGAAATTCTTTTGCAATGGTTTTAAAGTGTATTTGCAGAAAGGTAGCTGCATGGTCTATGGGCAGTTTTATCTGCAGGACTAGAAATAATGAAAATGGTACATTTGAATTCTCAGAGTGTTCATCACCAATAGCAACAACATCATTTGGGCTATGAATTCCTCAGAAGTACAGCCCAGCGTCAGCAACAGTCCTCATCCATGCATCCATCCATGCATCTTTCCTTCCTCTCATCGGTCCTCCTTTGTTAATTAGTAAGATAAGGCTTAAAACTGCTTGCCAAGCCATTCCCCTTTTGTCCTCGTCTGTTGCATGGCTGGGTTGAAGGCCTTATTATTTCCTCACAAAGGGAGCCTGGTGAACGGACATTAACTCGGATTCAAACCAAATCCAACACCATCCCAATTAGTGAGATTATAGCTGTCACAGTGCTTGCAGAGCCAGGCTGCCTCACGTAACCAAAGGAGACTAATGAAATACCGACAGCTGCTGTGAGACATGCTAGCACATATATGCATACTCACAGTCAACATATAAGAATGCATGCTAAACATGCATATGCACAGAAGGTAAGCAAATTTACACATATACATATACATACTCATTGGCAACTTCAGCCACACACAAACATGTCGACTCCAGCTGTGGTTCCTTGACCCGACACATCCAATTTGTCCAGATGTGAGCAGTGGTACTGTATATGTGTAACAGATATAAGCTTGGAGTTTGTGCAGTAAGACTTTGTCAACAAGTCCAGTATTACTGCAGCAGCAGCTGCTCTGCACAGGGTGTGTGTGCAGCTCAAGGAACGTAATGACATGACCACTACAGCACCGGTACTTCTTAAAGATCCACCGTCTGTCTGTCTGTCTGTCTGTCTGTCTGTCTGTCTGTCTGTCTGTCTCTTGTCTCTCTCTTCTTGTGTCTTTCTTCTACTGGTTTTATTTCTGTGACAGAATGGAAGCAGCAGCAGTGGAAGGAGCGGTTGGCTTTCTGTGTGTTATGAACTGTTCCCTTCGCTCTGATGATGTCCCCAGTACTACAAAACGGAAAACCACACAATCACCTAGACTCCATCCAAACTCACACACCAGTCTGCTCTGCTTTGCGGTTCATCATAACATAAAATGTTCAGTAGTCATGGCGTCACACTGACTCCATACCTGCCATCTCACTCTCATTTATTATGGCTTAGATAGAAAACATGCCCCATTTTCCCCCCTAGAAACAGTCCTAATGAGAACATTTCATTTGAGTGAATTCATAGATGTGCAAGAAAGATGGTGCAAGACACTGAAAATGTCCTGTATGTTCCCTAACAGTAAAAAAGACTGGCAAGATAATTCAGGATAATAAAATTGCATTTGGCTTCAGAGGTCAAACTGTATTCATCATTTCTCATAACCACAGCTGGTTGCCTTTTAATGCTGGCCTCGCTCTTTTTATGGAGAGAAAGCTCCTGGTGTCAAAGCAGTGAAAGGTATTGGTCCTCGGGGTTGTTGGCTGGGTGACAACTGCTCATTGGTGCATTTTGTGTTTTATAGCTGCTTCCTGGAGGACTCAAAAGACATACAGTTCGAGTCTAAGTCCTCTCTGTAGTGTCCCTCTGCATGAACGACAGAAACACTGTGCTGTAATTCACTGCCATACCAGCTTAAAAGGGCCCATCTGTGAACACACACGACAGTTAAAGTGGAAGGCATCCTCAGTTTCTTTTGGTTTTTTTCATTGCTCCTTGTCTGGTTATCTCCCATTGCAGGTGACTCGGCCGACACTTGTGGGGATCCCGGCACACCTGCCCGTGCCAGCAGGGAGGCAGGGAACTTCAAAGTGCGGAGCAAGGTGCGCTTCACCTGCGCAGTGGGACACACGCTGTACGGCTCGGCAGAGAGGATCTGCTTCCCCAACGGGACTTGGTCTGGCAGACAGCCGTTCTGCAAGCGTAAGTGAAATATTTAAGATGTCTGTCTGATGTATTGTGTGAAACAGTAAGAGATTATAATTAGATGCGGGCATAGCCGGATTCCTAGTGTGGTTTTCTTATTCTTTGCGCATATATTCTCAATTTTAAATGAATTTGGAAATGACTCTAGACTGTATTTAATTAGGCAAAGTTCTTGCTTCCAAGTTGCACTCAAGGTTTAGTTTACTCACCACAGAGAGCTCTAATCAGCAATCTAATGTCTGACAAAATAACCCTTATGATGTCAGTGGGGTTTATTTGGCTCTGGCTTGGTAACTGCTAAATTTTAGCCTGTATTACAAAACTGGGTAATGGTATTTTGGGTATTTACTTACCAGGAGGGGAACAAGAGATGAGTTGCAGAATAAGTTATTTTTTAGACCCGAAGATTGAATATCTCAGGACCCCCTCCAATTTTGATGATTCTTTTACAACACAAAACACAAATAGTGCAATTTTTTTGAGTTTGTTTGTATACCCTCCAAAACTGGTTATCAAAAATATTATTGGTTAGGTACCAAAAACTTGCATCAGCAATGGAGTTGAAAAGTTTCAGACAATAACCAGCCCTAGTTTGGAGACACAAACATTGTATGCAACACATGGGCTGTATGCAAGCATGAATGTTTATTGAGTGCACAAAATAGGTGCTTGAGTGCATCCACACCTACACACACAAATGATTTCAAAAGCTCACAAACACAGTACTGCACCAGATGGATAAGTATCTCTCTGTTGCAGTCTGGTATTTTCTGCCAGCACATGGTGCTGTGACTAGCTTCCAGATTGCAACCAAAAATTTCATTAATTGTAGACACCTAAAGCCAAGTTCTTTTCAGACTGTGATAAATGAATCATTGTGGAATTTGAAGATATTAGTTCGCAGAATGCCAGTTCTACAGCTTGCATAAATTACCCCCAGGGGTCAACCGGATATTGAGGCAAATGTTTGACTGCTCTCCTCTACTTACTGTCCGCCAGCTTGGCATGATGCCAGTGTAATTTTTGATAAGATAGGCCAATGCACAGCCCCTGTGAACTACTCCATGCATAGCTACCTTTCATTCCTTCTCTCTTTTTTCTCCCTCTCTCTCTTGTAGTCTCACTCTTGCCACTACCCTTCATTTCCCCTGATGTCAGCCTTTTCTCCTTTGAATTTCTCTGTCTTAATCTTGTTCTTTGGCCGTCTCTCCATCCCTGTCCACTCCCCCATCTGTCCTTCCTCTGTCTCTGTTGCTCAGCTTTACACTCCCTCCCCTCATTTTACCCCACATCTCTCTTCCACTACCTTTTTATCTCTCCATCTCCCAGCTGAACTCCTGATTTAAAGATTGTTTTAGCCACCTCAGAAGGGAGGGGGCAGGAATTCACTGGAGCCTGAATGAGTTTCACTGCTGTCTGTCTGTGATCTAAAGCCCTGTCTATTGTTAAAGCCCATCCATCCGTTATCCACAACCTTTTATAGTCGCTGGGAAACAGTCAGTGTGGATATTCTGCTCAATATCCATTTCACAAAATCATCAAGGTCTGTTTAGTATTTCTGTCATCATATATGTCTTGAATTATTGAGAAAGCAAGCCAAGAAGGGCAACTCTGTGCGTGTGCATATGAACTTTCAGTAATGTGAGCATGTTGGCACCTGGTGTGTTTGGATTTGTGCCCGAATGATGAGTTTGCACCGCAAAAAGTGTTTGTGTGTGTATGTTTTGCACCCATGTGCTTGCGCGTGTTTTTAACTAGAAATCACCAGCTGATCTACAAAACAGTTCCCACAAGAATCACTATTTAAAAGCAGCAGAAGGAAAACACAAGAAACAAACTCAGTCCTCATCAAGAATACATTTTTTGTTGGCATATTCTTGAAATGCTGTGAAGTACACCTTAGTGTAAACCCATTGAATCTACTAGAGAGAGACGTTTTTTTTCCTATTGAAGAGCAAAGATCTTCAGTAACACTGTGCATGAAATTGAGCCTCTTATGTAGTTGAGTTTGTGCTTTAAACTGTAAGAGTGTTTAAAAGTTGAAATAATAATAGAATAGTTCTGTATCTATTCATTATTTAGAAAAATGAACTGACTTCAAGTTCGGATGTTGTCCTCAGGCCGCAACTGCAAATTCTTACATTCTCCCACCGTGCTCCTCTTGTTATTAGACAGCAGTAAAAGTCATTGCCATGGGTACTCTATGGGATTTGACAGTATACAAACTGCACTTTATTTGCTGATGACTCATCAATGGTTGGATAGGGATTTGTGTACCACTGCATCAGTTCTGCTCATTAGCCCCTCAGAATAAAGCTGCGACCCTGTATAGATTAGTGGTTCTTTACTGGTTTGTTTCACAGCTGCTTTACAAAAAGGAAAACAATGATTCCTTGCATTCCTTGATGTGAGGCACATGCATGGTGGGGAACTCTGACACAAGCCAATGAGCCAAACAAGCCAAATATTCATCAAGTCAAATGCAAAACAGCAATAATTTCAACAAATATTACCATTCCTGCAGTATAGAAGGAGAATTGTTTTTAAGCCTTTTGAGACCTTCACAAGTCATCATCAAGCCTCTCTGGGGGCTCCCAAACCTCAGACTGTGAATCAGTGATATGAAAAATAGAAAATCCATTACTATTTTACACCTTTGACCTTCACCTCCTCTCTTTTCTCCTCTGTCTTGCAGCGGTACAGTGTAGTAATCCAGCCACACCTGCTCACGGCCGTATTTCCCGAGTGGATGGCACAACTTTCTCCCACTCCATCGTTTATTCTTGTATGGACGGATATTTCCTCACTGGATCGCCCACACGTCAGTGTCTGGCAAATGGCACATGGTCTGGCACGGCTCCAAATTGTACAAGTGAGTTTTATATACACAGAAACATGAAGGGATAGTGGGGTCATGTCTCCTCTGTTTGTGGAATACATTTAAAAGGCCACTGTACTGCAGAGATTTTATGTCATTTTATGGAAGAAGGGCAAATCATTCACTACTCACTGTTAAAGAAAATTGTGAAATGATAGTCGCTGACCAGTGAGATGTAGGTCAGGCATAGTCCCAATTATATCAGTGCTGCAAAAGGGAAAAGACTACGATTCGTTGTTTCTTCGTTGATCACATCTAGTTCGGTCACATTTACATTGGCAGTCACAGAATTTGTTAATGTTGCTTTCAGAAATGGAACAAAAGAATAAATGACACTGGGATGAGAAGTGGCGCTCTGAGTGATCACCAGTGGTGCTAAAATGGGGTATAAGATTTAAAATAGCACATAAATCTCTTTGAGCCTCGCTGCTTGCAAAGCATCAAAACTGTCAGGCAGTTTTTTATTGTCTGGATCTCAGCAAATGAGCCTTGCGGTAATTAAGAAATATGCCAATCTATATTCAATTTCCACCAGGATGACTATCAGACAAAATTACACATTGTTCTTCTCTCTGAAATCACCATATTCTCCCTGTTCATTATTTTTGCTTGTTATTGAATCACAAGAAAAGATAAATGGTATGGGCATAATTTTCAATTTTGGAATGAAATGGGTCTCTGGAGAGATACACACGGGAGGGAGGGAGAAGGAGAGAAAGATTGGAAATTGGATTGAATAATAATGATCAAACTTGCAAGAAATGCAGAATGGCTCTCTTGCCTTTTTTCCAGTCTTTCAAGCCTGCTCAATGCCAAACTTACAACTGTTAACCAACTGTATGCTATCATTTCACATTACATTTAGTGGTCAGTTCAGGGACACCAACACTTAAGATACCAAGATTGGCTTGGTGGGCCTTCATTAAGGAAGCAATCATTTTCACGGTTCATGGGGAATCGATCATGTAGGTTACCAGATCAAAGTCACACAACATTCTCAAGGGGAGAGAGAAAAGTTCTTCCTCTCGTCTTTTCCTTAATGCTCTTGATGGCTGATGAATGAAATTTATAGAGCATGTTAAGGAATTAGGGAATCAGTAGAGGTGCACTAGAAAAGAGGCTTGCTCAGTGAACTGTGAAGCAAAGCCATAAAGCACTTTATGAAGTAAACAGTAAACACTGATTATTCAGGCAGACTGTTTGCCCTGTAACATGCTGTAATCCTGTCTGTTCAGATCTACCTTTATCCCTCCTCTTCTCTTCCCCAGTACTTCCCTCTCTCCCCTAGTTGAAATGCCAACACAGTGGTGTTGGTTTCCTTGTGGACATGGGATTGGATGGATCAGATCAAAATAGAATAAAGTTAACTAAGTCAGAGCCGCATTTCTGCAGTATTGCCAAACATCAATTATCAAATAAAACAGTACCCTGACTCAAAGTGGTGTCACATAAAAATAGAAAATAACTAAATTCAAAGTCTGATTAAAAATAAATCTGAAATAAGTCTGTCAATGCACACACACACACACACATACACACACACACACACACACACACACACACACACACACACACACACTAATTTTTGATCTTTGATTCAGTTGTAAGTGCTTCAGTGTTATTACAAAAAAGGAAAATATATTATTCATGATGCAGCATCATAATGTGGTTGTTCAAAATATGATACAGCAAGGGATTAAACAAGATCAGATTACTGACCAACTGTATTTAAATGCAGGTTTTTGTGCATGAACTCATCTGATTTCTTGCCCTAACCTTATTTCTCTCACTAACCCAGTTTTCTTGGGAGCAAGTAAATGTTACTGAATGGAAAAGCTGTAGAGTTAAGTTGAGTTGTTGAAGTCAACAGCCTCCAGCTTTTCAGCTTTGTGCTGACTGACTGGGTTTTTTACTCCTGCAGATAGAGGGGCACATTCAAACATTTACATTTATGTGCATATACTTTTCTGCCTCTTTCTCTCCTCTCATCCGATTGTGTTTTCACCTCCTAACAAGATGTCTTCTTGTTGAAACCAAATAAAAATGTTATGAGCTATCTTCTGTTTATGCCAGCTGCTTCTGGCTGATGTCTGGAGAAACAGAACATGCTTCTTTTAAGATGATGTGTTTCAGTGTGAATTGTTGGTGGCTCAGACCCTAAATTAATGGTTACCTACAATGTTGCTTAATAAGCAATGCACAAATAGATATACTGAAAACACTACACACCCAGCCACAGAGAGAGTAGATCAGCTGCTCTTTCCAATTACTATCAAAATGTAAGACACCTAATTAAAATGCTCGAGTGAAAAAGAAAAAGTTGTGTTGTTAATGCAGATTTTGTCCCTCAATTGCCAACTTTTTTGCTGCCATCCACTGTGACAGACAAGTAGTTGAAATGACTAAATGCATGGTTTGTTCATTGTAGAAGTTGGAATTTGAGTCTTCTGACTCAGACAGAAAAACATCTGAATCTGAGTAGTCCTCAGTTCTGCTCCCTTTCGCCCTGTCCATGAAGCTTGGTTTGCATGACCGAACGTCCACTTGAAAGGTAATGTTAATTCAGAAATTAGTGTATGGAATGTATGTATGTGCAGATCTTCTATTGCTGGTTATTGGTAATTCAACTTTCAATCAAAACAATTTTGGTTCTACAGCCAGTAGCATCGCTTTTTTATAGCTTCTTTCAAAAATCTAACCTGACCAAATATGTAATTCTGCTGTGAGTTTTCCCTTTCCCAACAAAGTGGCAGATGACTTGACAGTTTTTATTTGCCAGTGCCAACAATTCAGTTTCAATCTCAGGTGCTTATTTCAGACTATGTTTGTAACATCTTTATGTCTATTTGGAAAAATGTATATGGCCACTTCAGTGTTCTTGTTTGTCTTTGACTGTCAGGGAATTGTTTGGTCCTTCTTTGAATCTTTAAACATATATTTTCCCAATATGTTTTTACCTTTATCATGGTATGTAACTGTAGTCTGCAGCGACAGGCTGTATTCATGAGACACTCATGGAGCCCAGAGAATAAATCTTACTGACTGTGGTGATCCCCTGACTTTTCCACAAGTCAAAGTTTTCAGGTATCCTGTAAAATATCTTAACAACACATGGATGTATTGGCACTTTGTACTGACGTTGTTTCAAGAGAGGACTTTTTTTTTTCCAGCACCACCATGAGGTTGACATTTGCGGTTTTGAGTGAAATGTCTCAACAAGTGTTTGATGGATTGCTGTGAGAATTGGTTCAAACTTTAATGTCCCCCTCAGGATACATTGTAACACTATAACTTTTGGGACTTTTCATCAGTTCAATTTGAAAAAAGTTTGCACACAGTACCTCCCTTTCATGTGCAATTTATTGGCACCTCCACAGGTTCACAAGGGCTCTTCTTTTGACAAGAGCAGTAGCTCGAAGCTCACCTGTGGATGTGCAAATTAATTGCATGCAAGTGTGTCACAGTGTGCAGACTTTTTTTCAGGTTGAGTTTATTTTAATCATCTTTTGGTTAGGCAACTGCCTTAAACGGTTTTTGGATCAACCTCAGCTATATGTTTTTCAGATTAGCAAACGTTAACATGCAAACACCTGTGAAGGTGAACTTGGCAAACATAATACTTGATGAGCATGAGCATGTTAGCATTATTATTGTGGGCATATCAATGTGGCAATCAAAAGGAGCTCACTATCTACAATTCCTGTAAAGTCCACAACATTTTAAAGCTGATAGGTCAGTTTATTTATTACACAATTCACATTATAGACTGGAAGCCAGGCATATTTACATAAACATTAAATACATTAGGGCGAATTGCGCTGGAGTTCAGTCATATGTTGACAGACATATATTGCCATGTCATCTGACATAGTGTGCAGGTAGATGTATATTTATTACGTGGAAAACACGTAATAAATAGCCATATTAACCGTGTCATCCATCAGATGACATCATCTGATTAATGACACATCATCAACATCATGACTGTACAGGTAGCTTTTCGTTTTCCCTGATTTCCTACGGTCTTACCTGTCAGTGTTGTAGTTTTGTGCTGATTTTGAAAATAGATACATCTAGGATTAGATTCATTTTTGGAGCAAGCGAGAACATCCTGCAATCAATCTAGAACCTTAGTTGGTGACAGAGCTTGGACTTCACTGCTTCTCTCCGGTCACAACTAGCAGCTCTCAGATGTATTCTGTCAGGATACAAAGTTAGTCTCACCCAGGAATGATGAACATGTCCAAGTATTGAAGTCCTTGGCAGCATCTGAAAATAAACAAACGGGAATTAATTTGAGAGGAGGCGTTAGCAGGGACAGCCATATGTATCAAACTGACTTCTTACATTAAGGTGAGTAAGTCAGAAAGGATTTTTGTAACAAGTAGACACACATTAGAGTTTTTAAATGAAACAAGAGCTATGAAAAAGCATCAGATACAGGCTAGAGACCTGAGGATTCATCAGAGATGGCACTAGGTTAAGACCGGACTGTGTAGTGGTCAACATTTGGCCATCTGTTTACTTTGGAGAACTTGTGCCACAGGAAAGAGCCAAGAGTCATCAGAAGAAAAGGAGAGACAGAACAAAAATTACCATGAGAAGAAAGCTCCTCAGCATTATTATTATTATTTTCATTGAGTTCACCCCTGGATTTGGACAAAAATTATACGATTATAAAATTATATACTTATAAAGTGGTGCATTTAAGAAGGTGATTATGTACAGACAGCATAATTATGAGATCGGGATTACTGTGACAATACAGCCTTTCCTCACACTTGTGGTCACAGCACAACAGATGCTGCTTGATGACACTTTTTCAGTGCTTGTTCATAGACCAATATGGCTACAGCTGTGTCATCAACGTCTGTCGATATTTGTAATTTTCACATAACTGATAATCCAAATTGAAGCCTTTTGAAATTCATTGTTTATTTGTATTGCCCAGTATGCTCTATGTGCAGACAGATATGTGTGCTGACAGATATTAAGTTGACGTTTTGGAGATACTTGGAGGTTGATTTGATTTGACAACCATATTGTTCAAATTGCCGTAACCAGGTGTCATTACAATAAAGCCCCTTCGTCCTGAACTTAATCTATGTTTACTTCATATAGGATGGATTCTAGAGGAAAGTAAATAACAGTTACTGGTCACCACCACACTTATATGGTGAAAAACTTGCAATTTTTCTAGGTTCTTGATGTTTTAATGCTCTGTTTGGTGAGTCATTTTCATCATGCACAGTTGCATTTGTCAAATCTGCTCAAAACTCATAAATAATTTTGATATGGGGCTGAGGGGATAATTGAGTCATCATTCACCCTTTATGCCTATACTAAAGAAAAAATTACAAATGTGAGAACAATAAAAATAGAAAATCTAAGGGAGACAAATCTAACCACTCTTAAGAATGCATGGGCATATTGCAGCTCAGTATGCTTTAATCACTTTTCATCATTCTACTTTATCTACAACATCATTTGGCATGATTTTCTAAGACAGTTCCTTCTGTTTGACCACCAATGACAGTGATCACCTGCGGTGACCCTGGTATTCCAGCGAATGGCCTTAGATTTGGCGATGACATCACAGTGGGCCAGAATGTGACGTTCATGTGCCAGCCAGGATTTGTGATGATCGGAGGCGACAACAATGTCACAAGGACCTGCACCAACAATGGCACCTGGAGTGGCACCATGCCAGCATGCCAAGGTAAGTGTCACCCACAAATGCACACACTCACGCACGCGTGTCTCACACACACTGCATCACACACGTGCTGCAGCAGACAGTCAACCTTGATAACCATCAGACTATGCTGTAACAACCTTGGCACGCTAGCACACAGTCACGTACAATATAAAGTACATGCTTACACCCTGAGATATAATGAGATTAGCAAGCAAGGTGACACAGAGCTTCAAATGTGGTCAGATAGTGGGCCACACACACACACACATATGGATATGCAGGCGCATATATTTGCATGCATGCCTAAGTATAAACATGCACCCACAAATAACACTACATGCAATTTGAATGTGTTTATCTGATTCCTGATTTCCTGATCATCTCTGTGTTACAATTTTCAAGATAAGAGATGGCATTGCTTGATATATAATAGAACCCTCGACCTAAAACACAGTGATTTCACCCCCACCTGCATGTACAGTAGTATTGCACCTTTTATGGCACAGAGCCCAGACTAAAAGCTCCTCTGACACATGATGATGGATGGCTGACAAGTTTTCTTTATCACAACAAGGATTCCTCTAAATGTACTGCCAACAGTTAATCACTGGCTCCTGCTCTCTAAAAGTCTGTGCACACTCTATTGGCTTGATTAACATCAAAGTTAGAAAATCCACCAAGAGGACTTAGCTGTTGTAAGCCCATCAGCACTACATCACTCTGTGATTTATGACGCTCGACTGGAGGCATAGATTAGCATGTCTGCCATCGACACCAAAAAGTAAGTATCACAGGGAAGATTAACTTGTGCAGCGAACAGTTGAAAAGTACACCAGGAAGAGCTCACAAGGCAAATGGTGGCTCATTGTTGCTAAGGAACTGTTTCTCAGGCGGCATTGTATTTTCCTCACGAGAAATGGGAAAGGACACATGAAATGTGAGAGAAAAAGAGGCAGAGTTTGCGATAGACTGACATGCTCACGGACAACAGGTAGATGTTAAACAGTATACATCAGTAAGTCACAGAAAGCTTAAGTGTTTGCCACACAGACACAATTTTTTAAAAGGGAATGAGTGAAAACACGGTGCCTGTTGATAACTTCTCTTCTTACATAAGGGCTGTTTTTTGTTCCTAGATGTTCTCAGTGCATAGAATGATGTTATAGACCCAGAAGTAGCTGCCGTCACTTTTCTCAGCTCAAAGGCAACTGTGGTTTTAAGCCACACACTTCTTGCCCTCCTCAGGCTCCCTAGGACCTCGGCTTGAAGTTTACAACATTCAAACTGACACTGATTTGTAATATTTCATGGGCGCTTTTCATTATTAACGCGCAGTGTTCCATGGTGTGTTGAAGTTGTTGGATGAATCGATGGTCGCACAAATGTTACCCAAGGCAGTTTAAATGGGGAGAGAGAATCCCAAAGAGAAGCATTTCTGTATGTGTGCACGCATGTGTGTGTATAAAAGTGTGTGAAGCTCCTAACCTTCGAGCTCTAATCCTTGACAGCTACCGCAACAGCTAAGGCATTTGTCCGTGATGCTGCTATGCTTAATGGGGGTGGTGGTAAGAAGAACGGAACAGTAAAGCTTAGCCTTCCTCATCTCTCTCTCTCTCTCTCTCTCACACACACACACACACACACACACACACACACACACACACACACACACACACACACACACACACACACACACACACACACACACACATTATATACAATCACATAGGGGCATTCAATTACACAACTGTCTATCTTACACATGCATATACACTGACTCTTGCATACCTTTAGTTCGTTCTGACCTGATTGCATTCGTCAGTAAGCTACAGGGTCTTTTGGAGCTGCTCTCACTTTTCCAATTATACATATTTCTCTCATGGGGTAAATGAATAAAGAAAGTCAAGAGAGAGTAGTTTGATTACTAAGTGGGTGCTTTATATCAAGTTTGTGATTCCTAATTGTGAATGGGGGATATTCAGAAGGACTACAGCTTTTTTACACTTAATTTTATCCTTGTCATTGTTTCACTTCCTCTCCCTTGGTCTCTTTCTAAGACTATCTAGGACAAGTGATAATAATAAATAATAACAGCTCACAGGCATTTACGTTTTTTTTCTTTTTCATCTATCTCACTGACAGCCCACACAGAAACAGGTCTTAGGAAAGGACTGAGAAAATATATTTTTTCTTGTCTTGCATCTGAAACTGAAAACAATGCCTTTTCCGATAAGATGGGCTACCTTTTTCTTTAACATGATTGAGTTCACGTTGAAGGTGCAGCAGTTCAGTCGGGGTCGGGATGAGCTGTTTGAAATTTTCATGATGTGGGTTATCTGTCACCTTGTCACAGATTTGGATGATACACTGTATTATGCGCCAATATCCTGAGAGGGATGGGAAGAGAGAGAGAAATGGAAAGGTAAAGAGAATTTGAAGCTAAAAGAGAGGAACATGTTTTTTAGTGTGCAGACTCTGTGCATAATTTTGCACTTAATGTGTGTGCTTCAATACTAGCCATGCTTGTATGTGTGTGGTGCGCTTACACACACTGCCGATGACACATCCTAAGCCTCGCCCGGCAAGGATTCAGTTAGAATCCAAGGTTTGGCGTGTTCAGCTAAGAGGCACTAATGCTGCTTAGAACTACTTAGGAAAATGGGGACACTCTCTGCTTCCCATTCAGTTGTGCCTGCCACCCATGCCTTTTTTTAAATAATTTATTTTGAGTAATTCTGATGCAGTGCTTATGGGATTAATAGGCCTTCTTCAATAATCAGCGTAATTTACCTACTTGTGCACGTGCACTCACACATTCTACCTCCATTCGTCTTTTATTCTCCCTGTCTTTCTTTCTCTTACACAGACGCACTTTAGTGAGACACATACACATCCAAACACACTTCATACTTCACACCATCCGGCTGGGCATTTTAGTGAGGTGTTTCAGAATGTAGTGCCTTTTTTCTTAGGGCTCCAGAGCAACAACATGGAAATCCCAAATTGAAGGCACTCTTTACTAATTCATTGACATCAAAGGGAAACAATTTGAAGTGAACTTGTCTCTCCTTGAGAACTTGCGAAACATGACATTAACAAACAAAACATAAAAAAAAAACAGATTGCACATCAGTACGCTCTTTCCTTGAGGTAATTCATCATGACCTCAATATATTTCAAAATACAGAATCTCTAAAACGTATACTGTATGCTGTATTGTGCTGCAGCATGACCATATGGAAATCTTTTTGCATCCTCTGCCAAAGAAGAACAAAAGATGGTTCCACCTTGGAGAGAATGTGTGAATATCCCTCCGTGGCTTGCTCCAAATTTACTTTAATTCACTGTGTAGAAAAAGAAAAATGAAAAGAAATGTCCTAGCACAGAAGTTGTCCATCAATCGCCTACCTTATATCAACACTTCCATAATCATAATTAAGACCTATTTCACACTTTAAGTGTCATAGAGTGTAAAAACAAGCTTTGAACAGCTTGCCAGAAAACTGCTGTCTGAACTGTGCAAATACAATAAATGTTGTAAGAGGCTTCTATGCAGTAATGCATCATTGTCACTTTTGCCAGCTATTTGAGATTTGATACGGAGAGGTTATGTCCGAATTACTTGCCTTAATTCTATGAATGCATCAGAAGTCTTCCAGGTTAGAGGCTTGATGCTGACAGGTAGACACCTGTCAGCATCAAGCCTCTAACCAGGCACTCATGGAAGTGTCAGTGGACAAGCAATCTCAAAGCTTTGCCACAAGTGGCAGCTAGTTAAACCTGCGTAGCTAAGTCCTTGTCTTTCTGCTGTTGCTTATATATGTGTGTTTGTGTCTATTCATGGTCCTGCCCAGAGCAGAGATATCCATAGAGCCTGCCGTCACATGACTGCATCTGCATATTTTTGTCACGTTGGCGCCCTGCCAAAACACTAAACCTTAACTTGAGAACCATGGTGTTAACATGACAGTTTAAGTAACTCGATTTGTAAACTAAACATCTGATCTTGCCCGACAGTTGCACGGCTTGGATATAGCCTTACTGCAATTTGCAGGTCTTTGTTCAAGTGTGTCGGCAAGCGTGAGTGTGTCTGAAAGAAAGAGAGACTTGGGGAAATCATGGGTGTTAAGGGAGGATAGTAATGGTATAAAACAACTGCTATAATTTATTCACTTCCCTAAAACCCACATCCCATCTGTGTCCCCTTGGGTTCATCTCCAAGTGTGTCAGAACAAACTCTGAGCTTTATTATGCATTAATTTATTACATTTGTTGAGCAGAAAGTTTATGGCTTACACAGACACAAGATGTCCCCTCATTTCTCTGAGAAACTATTCCACATACTTTAAACATAAACAGCAGAAAAATCCCTCAGTCACAGTCAAAACACAGACCATTTTATTGGGCTAAAGACCTAGTTTTCACTCACTCTACATTATATAGACTGTGAATTTTATGCTACCCATTTTGCCTTTTGATAACTGTAAAATAGCACTATAATTTAAAGCATGCAGTACAACAATATGTTCATGTTCAACCTGCATGAGAAAACTTAACTTCCCTCCATTATGTATTCTTGATATAAATGGGAGGATTTAAGTTGTGATTATTTGATGCAATCAAACAAAACTTTATTGTCAACCGCTGTGGAAGGCTCGGTCCCCTGCTAGCCCCACTGTTGATACAGAGTGCGAGGTGCAGGATGTAGCATCCCTGGCTGAATGATGGTCAGACTCTCTAACTGATGGTCCAAAGTATTTATTACAGGAACCTTGTGCATTCTCGAACACACCTTCGAACACCTCATCTCCGTTCCTCTGTACCGAAAGGATAGCTGAGCTAATGCTAATTAGCGTTCCCGCTAGCTCAAACATGCTATATCAAACTGTACAAATCTGTAAAAGTTACAATCTGAGTTAAACATTAAACATGTCAGGAAGCGATATGACAACAAACCCTGTGCCCTTTATCAGGCAGGCACTAAGTAAATCATTTTCATCACGTTCAGCAAAGACCATGCAGGCACACTTCCAACACGCAGACATACACGATTCACAAGAACACAGATGTTTTCAGGTCACAGCGAGACGCTTTCAAAATAAAAGTCCCGCATTTAGCGTCTAATAATTAATGAAATAATAACCTGGCTTCAAAGAATATCAGTAAACCAAATGAAAACAAGATGTTCTTATAAATAATCCTCACATTAAAGGTCATTTACAAAGGACAAAATGTCGAAAACTTGATCTCACTAGAAAGTTCAACGGGATGTTCTTCTTTCAGTTTCAAGACTTCAGACCAAAGCAATGGATTAGACTAAATTTGTGTTAGCCCTGCCCACTGACTTTGATGGGTGAGTTTGACAGATAAAATAAATTCATGAAGCACTGCAACACAGGACCATGAAATAATTAATTAAATAGTGAAATAATTATTTTATTAAAACAATTAATGTTTTTTACATAAAATGAATTGGTATTTTAATGAATTATTGACACTTTTAATTCCAATTTTAATTAATAAAAGGGATAAAGCGGTTACAGACAATGAATGGATGGATGGATGTTTAATGTTTAATGTATTTATTTATTTAATTATGGCACTTTCAGTCCTCCATACCCACCACCACCACCACCTCCATGTATCCAAATTGTCATTAGAGATGTGAAGATACAGGGTAAAGCCATATCACTGTAAATCCACTTAAATCATAGTAATTATCTCTCTCTATTAGCTTCCACTTTTTCTGTCATCCTTGGGTTACATCTGATAGCTGTTTTGGGTCATTGTATTAGGATGGAAGAAAGCATTGTTTTCTTAAGGGTCTTTTATGATCCTTCATTCTTGTATAGATCCAAAATGTTTTTGATGGAGTAATTGCATGTTGCATGAGCGCAGGTCCCAACGGTACTGCAAAAATGACACACATTCAGAGCCATACACTATAAATATCATTTATTATGATCAATAAACAGCTCCTCTAAAAATGCTGCTCTCCTTAACACGTGGTTCCAGCCAACCTCCTGCTACTTCAAGTAGAGGCAAGTGTGTGATGAATCACTGAGGTTTGCCGAGGCAATAAATGAGAATGGAAAGTGAAAAAACAGGGAAGAAAGTGCTGATCATATTTAGTGTAGATACAATATATACCAGTTCACCAACAGCACTATGTACAGTAGCCTCAAGTGCTCACCCCCAAAAGCGGTCAAGTTTTAAGGAGTGGCGGAGCGGCACTGGGTCAGTAATGGTTTTGTATGTTTGCAAATAAAGATATACTCCAAGCATCAGTCAATACCTTACACCATCTCCTAGACTGACAAGTAACATTATGAGATGAGTAGGAGGAATAATGACGTTTAACCTGATAACTTAAAAAAAAACTAGTTCAGTTCAAAGTCTACCCTCAACTCCACTTCCTTGATGTTGGCTTGAGATCCCCCAGCAATGATAGATTCAATTGTTTAACATTAGACAGGCCCAAATGCTGTCCATCTACCATTTATTAATACTATAGAGTTTGAAATGTTTCAGATTCTTAACTGTCCAGTGACAGCAGTGACTTCTGCTCCTTTTCAAGTAGATCTGATTTGTTCCCTCTGACTCTGTGTTGAACCATGTCTCTTTTTGTGTATTGATAGTTTTTCTTCACTCACTTTTCCTCACGTTTCTCCACAGTGGTGACTTGTCCTACACCCCCACCAATCCCCAACGGCCTCCTGGAGGGCTCAGTCTTGGAGTGGGGTACCAGCGTGAGCTACAGCTGCCTGCCTGGCTATGAGCTGTCCTTCCCTGCTGTACTCACCTGCACAGGAAATGGAACCTGGAGCGGAGACCTGCCTCAGTGCTTGCGTGAGTCACCAGTTCGTACTTGAATGATAATTATAATGGTAATTATAGAGGTCTATTGAGGAAGTCTCCCTATGTTAATACTGAAATCGTCTTGGTGACATTTCTGTCACAGACTAAAACATGGTTATTTGCACAGTGGGCTAAATTGAATTATTCCTCTTGATATCCTTTTAAACATTATCAAGAATGTGAAATGTTGAACTCACAATTATCTGGCCTCCTGCTGCTTTTCCTCATCTTCCTTATCTTCCTCAATTCATGTTAAATCATTTTGAAGTAAAGTTAAAAGATTCTACCTCACCATTACAATTACTGTGTGTTGAATTCGTGAAAAATATGGAATACTGAGAGGTATAATAATCCAGTCTGGGAAAGTCAGATCATTGTGCAAATGTATATGGGGAGTAGTGAAATAAGAGGTAATTCAAGAATATTTGTTATGCTATTGGAATCTCTGTTGTTATTTTACAACTTATCTCATACATGCATTACATTCAGGAGGTGATTTAAGGTGGGATGAGTGGTGATGGCGTAATGATGGTAAAATGACAAACATGCATCTCCCATGTTACCCTGCCACAACCCCTCTTCATCCCCTAGTAGCAAAGTGTGCAAGGGCAGAGTTGTTTTTAGAATGTCTTGCATGACCAAGACTCTAAAATATCAGTAGCCTAACTGTGCTCTTAGATTTGTCATTGTACCGTATAAGTCCCACTGTTTTGTCAGCTGAAATATTCTAGATTCATTAACTACATAATATTATAAATACTGAGCTCAATACTATATTATAACATATATACCCCTATAGAGTAATGTCAAGTTCATGATCAGAGTGGCAAGTAGCAACATGTAATTGCAGAAGAGCCAGTAACAAATTTTAGTGGAGACTACAGCTATAGTTTTTACAGTTGATGAAAGAAGTCCTGCAATAACATGCATCTTATTTGGTGGTGTGCGGTTAGGAGGGTTCTCCTGTTAGGCCAACCCCTCTAAAAAATTAACAAATCTCTGCCTGAGTGAATTGGTATGACGTTTTTTCTTTTCTGCCGGGCAAGCCCCTTCGACCACTTTCTGACTTGCCCCCTTAGAGGTTATATCGAGTTTATGTAATTAATAAAAGTCATGAATAAGTCATGGTATTCAACACCGGGGCCTAGGTGGAACAGCTGAGTCACTATAAAAATAGAATAAGACAGTCTTATGTCAGTGCAGAACAGGGATTATTAGTGTTGCTCTAGTTGCAACATCAAGGTGTTTTTGTTTTTTTCCCATAGCGGTGACTTGCACTTAAACCTAAAACTATTTTCAGTGGTCACTGAAAAATAATACTGAACACTGCTAAGCATGAGAGGCCCATAGTATCCTACTTGTTCATAAAGATAAACACTGTTGAATATTTCATCATTCGTACAAAATGGAAACTCCAATTTAATTTTTTATTAAATGAAAAGTGAATTCAAGTCCAGCCACAATATTGATGATGAAGATGGTGATCTGAGTGGAAACACAAGTGGAGTGTCTGATGCTCTTTACTATATTAAGACCTTCTCAAAATCTTCTTTGCAAACATAATAATAACCCCAGGGACGCATGACTGCTCAAGAGCGTCTCACTGTCATCAGAATCGTTCTTGCACTGTATCAGTCGGACAGAAATTAAATATCAAGTAGGGTGAAGTACATGTGTTTGTTTCTTTCTGAATGTTAGTCAGGAATAAATGGAAGAAAAACAAATGTCACAAAAAATATTTCTGCACAACACTCCATGCAAAAAGAAGCATTGCTTTTTTTTTTGTTTGCTGACTGCTGTGTTACATTAAAAGCATCACAGCGCATAAACTAATAGGCAGTGAAGGCAGTCCTTTTGTTTTGACAGTTGAATTGTTGCATTTTGCTTCCAAATGATTGATTATTGGAGTAACTACACTGTGTTGATGGCTGACTTTAGGTAAGAGCTTATACATTTGAGGAAAATAAGATGGTTTGAAGTACTTTGGTAACACATGTTGACACCATGACTAAAACAAAATCTGTATGAGACCCCTGAGCCTATTTAAAAAGAACTATATTCACTTGTGTGTTCTTTTGTAATTGATGCTAATGACAGAGTTTGGTGCTTTTGGTTGTATTCAGTCAAGCAAACACAGTCCCATTTGGATATTTAGCATCTTAGATCCAGCTGACAGACTGCTAGTGTTTGTGGCCGTACAACTAGAAGTACAGGCGTACATCGCCTAAATGGCCACATTGCAGTCGTTTATTGTAATTCACAGAAGTCAGTGTGCACACTACTGTCTGATTTATATCTCGCTTAACTGAAAAGGATGGTACTGGTCTGTTATGACCAGATATGTGCTTAAGCAAAACAAAGTGACCAACTGCCTGTTTTATTGAGGTGCACTGGTATATCTGTGTTCTGGTCCTGAGTTGTTATGATGGGTGAAAAATGTCATCTGGAGATAAAATGAATCCGGTTCCACTTGGTAAATGTACCATGTCTACTTGCTGTCTACTGCAATTATGATGAGCAGTGTCATCCCTCAACACACTACAATCATTTTTCCACATCAGCACCCACAAAACAACCTCCCGCAGGTATGTGAGCCAGCAACTTTTTTGTACCGTGATGTAACATTTGTGTTTACTGTGTCTCTCAGCACGTAATTGTCCTAGAAGTCCGGTTCCAATGCTTGTACAAAATTGACGTACACTTTGAGCCAAACACCATAAGTATGTTTCAGTGTGATCAATAATCAGCGTCCGTAGACAACTCTGCTCTCCTTAACACATTGTTACAGCTACTGAAAGTAGAGGCAAGTCTGTGATGAATCACTGAGGTTTACCAAGGCAAATAAATGAGACTGGAAAGTGGAACAACGGGGGAAGAAAGTGCTGATCATATTTGGTGTAGAAAATGCTATTAGCTATGCATTAAAGTGTCAGCATAGCACTATCTACTGCAATCTGCAATGCTCACCACCCTAACTGGTCAAGCCATTATTATGAGATATTTCTTGAGGTAGTTCCAGTGCTCACAATGTAGCCACAGGATCAACCAGTACTGTACATACTCTGCATTACTTTGTTCACACATAGATTTGTCATGGATCAGCTCTATATTTGCACAGGTCAGTAATGTTTTTGTATCTGTGCATAAAAAGATATACTTTAAGCATCAGTCAATACATTATAATGTAGACTGACAACATTAACCGTTCATCCGCAACAATGATAATTCAAAGGCTTGCCTTTTATTAGACATATAGTAAGCTTGCACTGCTGTAGATATCAGAAATATGATTGCAATTCATGCTCAGCACTTTTAGTTGAAATGCAGCTTGGCAACTCTGCAGTAAACGCCATGCATCTGCAAAGCAAAACCTTCTGTGCCTTTCTTAAAATCATTACTTTTGTAAGCATTTGCAGCCAAACAGGATTAAGATGCATATTCATGTTCCCTAACATAACACATGGGAGAGTAAGCAGTAGAATTCAGTGTCTGTGAAATGATAGTTCATGTGTCTGCAGGGATGAGACTGTGCTCCCAACTTTGAATCTGGCCTCTGCATACTGATTATTTCAAAGCATTGATAATTCATCAAGGAAGGGGAGAGGCTACATGAGAGAGAGTGAGTGAGAAAGAGTTTGACTAGTCCCCTCTCTCTCTCACCATCTACACACACACACACACACACACACACACACACACACACACACACACACACACAGGCACATTAAATATGCTGAGCTTGGTTTGGCCCTGGGCCATTCCTCTTATATATCCATAAAGCAGTACATTATTTCCCTGCAGCTTGAAGCTTTTGACTGATGTGCGTGTCACCTGTTTGGCCTGTTTTGTCAACCCAAAAAAAAACAACAAAAAAATCAGCAATCTGAATACTAAGTCTTACAGTCTTATCGAAAAGTGAAACGAATCCCTTTCTGATCCAGCCATAAATTTGCATCTTTATTTGTTGTCAAATCAAACAGATAAAGTATTGGGTGCTGGGGGGTTGAGACTCACAATGCTTCGATGTCAGATGGGGACCCACTGTATCGGCAAATATATTTTGTATGAGTCAGATATTTCTCTGAATACAAGAATTTGTTTCTGAGATAATGGTATTTCGCGGTAATGGCTTTATATATCCATTCCTGCATGGGTTGGATTCTAATCTGCTTTCTATTAGATATCCATTATGTCAGAGACTGGCGGTGGGAAGCCCCTGTTGGTTCGAGACTTCGGGTAGAGAGCAAACGAGAACTTATCTCTGTCCCCAGACCTCCACGCAGCAGCACATGTCAGGTCTGGTGAAGCAGCCTGCCCTATTATTGGCTTGATCCTGCAGTGCTCTGGCTGTGTGACTGAATGCTGTGACTCTCGTCCTCGCCTCTGCTCCCTCTCACACTGAGCCTTTCTGAACCTCCTACAGCTCACAAGTAACTTTTACTGATCAGTGTTGTTGAATTGATGGATGCATAGCATATATAATACAGATGGATAGAAAGACACATTGGTAGATTATGATATAGCTGACTTGTCTTCCCATCAAACCCACTCAGCCTAATTTTTTACAGTCAACTTGATTAGATGTCCATAAGCAATAAATCTAAGGAGCAGGAGTGAAAATCCAATGAGCTTCATATGCAGAGGCTGTGACTGGAGTCCCAGAAAAGGCAATATCATACAAGTGGCTTGGAGAGCAGCAGCAGCAGCAGATGGCTCCAGTTGTGTCAACCTCAAGGCCCCGTCAGAGAAATTAATATTTCACTTGCTAATTATTTTGATCTAAAATTGAGTGCCATGACCTCCCTCACTCCCTCCTTGCTGCCAAGATGAATATTTTGTACCTAGTATAACCGCTTACCAGCAAGGTTGATTGTTGGACACAAACAGTGTTAAGACAGCTATTTATCCTGAGACAAGGATGTCAATGCTTGTATCCATATGCAATGAAAAATGGCTAAAGGAACATTTGCATTAAGCATAATTTCAATACAATTTGAATAATTCCTCCAATGAAGACTTTCCAAATCATGTAGAAAGACAGCCATTTTACAGTCAGGCACTTAATATGATAAAAAAAACATTGACAACAGCAAAGCTGGCAGCAGTAGCAGTGGAAACCACTGTAGGCATTCCTCATCATGGTCTGATCTTACATGGGCTCTGCAGCATCCCACACAGCTTATTATTTCCGAATTAAATGCTGAATAGTCTCCTCAATGCTGAGTTCAATTGACTCGCTGCTGCAGCATTCCTTGTGAGTAATGAGGTTAAGAAAAGATGAACATCTGAATTCTAAAAATAGGACAGTCCAATAGGGCATCGACCTGAACAGGAGGGACGGTTTAACAGAACAGGGCTGTTGCATGAATACTTACAGAAAAATATGTAACATCTGTGTTTGGATTTGATGGCCCTCGGCTTATTACATCAGCAATATTCCACATTTCTGCCTTTGCAGCCAAGTTCTGCGGAGACCCTGGTATGCCTGCCAAAGGAAGGAGAGAAGGGCGCAGTTTCATCTTCAAGTCTGAGGTGATGTTTAGCTGCAATGCCCCCTATGTGTTGGTTGGGTCAACATCGCGTATGTGCCAGGAGGACGGCACCTGGAGCGGATCTCAGCCTCGATGTATAGGTATGGAATAACTGCCTGCATGTTGATTCAGCTAATGCATTGAATAATTGGGTTTCAGCTTGGGATGTAATTCTTTTGTTTCTGAACTGTCAAGCATTACATTATTGATCATTAAATTACTCCTATCCCACGATTTGATTTTGCTGCATGCAAGAGATGAGTATTTCGGAAAGAGAGCGAAAGATAGTGAGATTAGATGCAAGTTGTCTGCCAGGTACCATCACAAATGAAAGAAGAACAGTTTTGTTCTACTATTATTAATCTTTTTTTTCTGTTGGTTCTCTCGAAGCAGGCAAGGCAAATAACACACTTACACGGTTGGAGGTGAACTTAAACCATCGCGTTGCCTAGTATTCATATAAAACTAAAGCAAAAGAATGAAATACATTTTTTATATTGCTTCGTCAGGGGCAGTGCTTTTTATTTGCTTGAAATATTAAGTGCTGATGTTATATTTAACTGAATGTGTCTTAATTTGAATATAGTCTCTGTGGTGATTGAAAGTCTCTTTGTCTTATTCCTTTTCTTGAGACTTTTAAGGAATTCATAGTTACCAGATTAAGAATGGTGGGGCTATTTTGCTCATGTCACCAAGCCATTTCAGTAATTGGCCTCTGGAACATGGTACACGGTACACCAGAGAGAAATTGCTTTGTCATTATCAATGATTGCCCCTCTGTCATATTCTCATTTTTGCTCTGCTGCAATTCCCCCGCTCATCATGACAATGTTATCTTGTTCCAGAGCCCACAAGAACCACTTGTGAAAATCCAGGGACACCTGAGCATGGCTATATGAACTACTCCACCGGCTTTAAGGTAAAATGAGCTTTAACTGCGGTGGACACATTTCCTGAACAGACGGTGTTATGTTCCGTAACTCTGAAGTAAATTGTTAGCGTAAGATAAACTTCAGACACAACCATAAAATATGATGTTCCTAGTTGGAGTCAGGTTTATTTATCAGGTATTTAATATAAAAACTAGCAAGCTGTCACAACATATTTTCTTTTTCATAGGCTGTACTCTTTATGTCATGTACTTAATTCAGCGCGACAACAAATCCACATGTGATCAATATTTGATGATGCCTAGTTGTTGTACATTAGAGGTAGAGGGAGCTGAATGTGAAAAAAATGCATAAAATCTAAGCGCCATTCAGAGCTCACAGCTCTGCTTTAAACCTATACTCAGTCCTCTTTGTAAAGGCCAGTTTTCAATGGATGTTCAAGACAAAATCATTATTTATTTCTTGGATCATGTTAGATGGGTACAAGGAGGAAGCCGTGATGCATGTATATATTCATCCTTCCAACGATATATCTCCACCACTGTGAACGTGTAAAGACATGATGCATATCTACAGTAGATCCATAATAATGTGCACTGTATGCCATTTGAGCTTATGTTGAAAATGAGTAAAGTTAAAATGCATCATAGTAAAAAAAAAATGATATCATGACCATTCCTGTGTGTGTTCAGCAGTTCCCTTGAGATGCTTTCAGCTCTTGTATTTCATTTTCTTTCCTCCCTGTTGCTTTTAGAGTGTCGCTTACAAGTTAAGTGCAAACAATTTCTCCACAACATTCAGTGGAGTATCTGATATGAGATTTCTCCCAAATGACAGCAGAAGCAGCTTATTATTTGGATCAGTGCTTGTAATGGCTGTAGTCTTGCATTTTTCTGCATTACTGAACAAATTCAGCAATATCTTGACACCAGCAAATGAAAAAGTTCTGTGTCGCTGCTGTCTTTAAGCAGGCAGCTGGGATGGTGGCAGAAAATAAAAGTCATTTATTAAGATAACAGAAAGCAGTTTGGCTTAATATCTTTACCAGAAAGTCAGCTCCCTCACTTTCTAATGTCTGTGAATCAGATGAGAACACAACAAGGGCCATCGCCTCTAGGAATAGTCTCCATCTGCCTCCACACACTACAGATAATCATTAAAAAAAGGGGAAAACTTCAGTGTGCAGTGTTTTTTCCAAGCTCTTTAGATTTGATGCTGGGAGCCTATTGGCATTTGCATCAGTGTATTGACTCTCTCCATTTGTGTGCTATCCGTTTGTGGCCAGGTGGGCAGCAGACTCGACTTCCAGTGCCAACAGGGACACCTACTGCAGGGCTCTACCACCCGGCTCTGTTTGCCAGATCTCACCTGGACCGGCATCCAGCCCACCTGCATCCGTGAGTGCTTGTTCATCATACTCTCTTGCTATATCTTTGTATCACTTTGTTTTCTCACTTTGCCCTCTGGCACCTTGTCACTGCTTATCTGCATTGCTGGCTACTCAGACACTTTCTTTTCTTTTCCTCAACACTCTCCCTCTCCCTCACTTGATGTCTACTTCCAATACAGCTTGTCTCATTCGCTCAATCCTGACATAACTTTTGACCTCCCAGTAGATTGCAGGTCATGACTCAATCAACCTGCCACCCCAGTCATTCTGGGAGAGAGAGAGAGAGGTGTTGATCGTGATTACTGCTACACTGATTGAACTGTCTTTACACTCAACCAACGGCAAACTAGGCTGTGCAACGAAATCGTCAGTGGAATCCCTTTCAGCTGTAGCATTTTTCATGAAAATATTACCATTTTAAATCTTACTATAGTCTGCCTTTTTCTATGCACTTACCGTGTAAACATTTGAGCTGTGTGATGGAGAAGGGATTCAAATTATATTTTGTAATCTTGATTTCATAAGTACTCTAAGATGTAACACCCACTTGAATTTCTAGGAGACATTTTTGCTGAGGGAGCAGTAAAATTGTAATACCTACCCTTCATCCTCTGCCTGATCCACTCTGCGGCAAAGCTTTGTGTGTGTGTGTGTGTGTGTGTGTGTGTGTGTGTGTGTGTGTGTGTGTGTGTGTGTGTGTGTGTGTGTGTGTGTGTGTGTGTGTGTGTGTGTGTGTGTGTGTGTGTGTGTGTGTGTGTGTTTGGAGGAGGGGAGCTTTACAGGGATTGTGAATACCTGAATATGTGCATCATGCTGTATTTTTGTTGCACTTACACTCAGTTGCAGGTTTATTAGGCACACATAGCTGAAAAGAATACCGGTCTAAATCCTAACCCCTTTCATGAGAGTTATTGTGTTCAGGTTTTGTTTTAGATGTTGATTCAACAGTATAGTCATTTTGGAAGCTGTAGTTGGTGGTGCTCTTGAATGGAATTATCATACTGAGAGGTTTTTCTAATAATAATAATTTCTCTGCTCCACCTGTCTTTTCCAACTGCTGACCCATGATCCTACTCACTGAAGAAGGTTTCTAGAGGTTGTACATAAAAATAGTAATTAAAAAAAAAGAGGAGTCCGTAAGTTTAGGTCAAAAGTGGCACCGGCACTGTCTCTCTCTCTGGAGAGAGATTACAGATTTTTGATTTGATTTTGATTTGATTCCAGCAACACAATTCAAACAAGCTAGGACATGAGCAGCAGGATACTAAGAAAGTTGAAGAATGCTCAAAAAACACCTGTTTTGAACATTCCATAGGTAAACAAGTAAATCAGTAATAAGTGATGGCATTGTGATCGGGTGTCAAAGGCTTAGAGGGGCACCACTTTGTGTAGCACATAACTGTCTGAGGGAATTACTAATTGGACTCGAGAGCCCTTCAGAAAACTGTTGTCAGTAAATATAGTGTACTCTTTATTTGTTTGTTTACTTTTTTGGAATTGGGTTGCACACAGTCTCCTCCTCTCCGAGGCTGCATGTACTGCTGATAAAATCTTTGAAAGGTTTAGATGACAACCTCTTTGAGCTGCACTTTTTTCTTGGAGCTTCCAAGAAAAAAGGAAAATATTAATGTTCATGACAAGCCAACAGAATAGCAGATAAACCTCTAAACAATAAGCCAAAGTTCTAAGTTTTAAACTGAATGTTCTTAAAGTCAATTTAAGGTTGTTTCATAATGCATAATAATGTAAATTTAATTATTATGGAAATAAAGACCTTAATAAAAGACACATTATCTGCAGCATCTTGGCATGCTACCACTAAACAATGCACAGACACAATCTGAGGTCAGGAGTCAATTGCTCGGCAGATCTATTCTGTGCCCCTTATTGACTATGGTTGATATTTAGCTTAAGGGATGTTGCCCATGGACTGATAAAAAAGGATGCATGTTAAAATAAACTCAACATGGACATAAACATCAAGCAGTTTGTAGTGGATTCATCTACATAACAACCCCAGCATCTGGCAGATTCTTAAGTAGATGCATATCCATTTTATATTGATTCAACAAATTTTGTCAAGAAATTTGTGAATTTATAACTTCAAAAACATATTAGATCTCCTTATTATGAAGAAGTGGACTAAATCTAAGGGCACTTTATGCTGGGGGCTAAAATTGGAGCAGCCTGTATATATTTAACATTTAATTTCAATAACTGTTTTGGATTTATGTACAAAACATTCCCGAAGTACCATTAACTTTCAAAGTGGTAAACAAAAAATGACATATTTTATACCTTTTTGTGTAACCAAGAAGTTGTAAAGCCACCCACTGAAATGGCATCATGACAATCAGTTGGGAATTTATTCAGAGGAATCATATTTTGAGGCTTTCCTGACTCGTTCAAACTGTTCCCAGAACATTGTCTTGAAAAGACCTTCTACTTTACATTTCTTGGTCTGGTTGGTGTTATGAGTGTATCATTATATGGGCAAAGAAGAAACCATCCTTATTTCACAGTTCTGCACATAAAGCATGTGACATTATCTTTCTTTGCTGAAAACCGTTGCGCCATGAGAATGTAATTGAACACATTCATATCAATCAAACTAATATTTACTTTTTACATTGAACTAAAGAGTATAGTAAACACATTTTTGCAGATCCAAGACAATAAACCTGAATGTGTTTGTGTCTTTCTGCCTCGAAGTTAAATTATTAATTCATTTGAAGTCTGTTGATGTATTGCAATATTTTTGTATCCATTTCTCACTTCGACAAACCCTGAAAGTGAACATACAGACCCAGAGGGCTGTCTGTTCCATAATACAACAGGGGAAAACTGAGCTTATGTATATGTATTTGAGTATGAGCACTTTGTATGGGCCCGACACTCTGTGTTGACCCTCAGTCAAACCAGTCATAAATCCTCTGAAATACCTTTCTCTATGATTAAATGGTATTCTGTTCCTGTGAAGCCTCTTAAATGGATTTAAAATTGAAGCCAACCAATCTTGTACGTTGCTGGTGAAAGCAAAAACTTGGAGGGATTAGAAATAAATGGATGTTATCGATGCAGAGGACACAAGTAAGAGTTTAATATCACAGGATTTTAAGCACATTACCTTTTTATCAGATTATAATTTTGTCTTTAGGAACAAACCCAAAATCCCCAAATCTCCAAAGCATCAGCATGGAAATTTTGAGATTTGAGGTGGTGCCATTGAGCACTATAACAAGTTCAGCAAGTATAACTTGATTACACATGAGCAAAAGTAGCAAGTTTACTTACTAGATACCGTGAAAAACATTGTTTTGACCTGCAACCTCTGACTGGCAACATTTTGGGTAGTAAAGCATACTAACAAGATTACCTGTTAAAAGCTAAAAAATCTTTAAGAAAAGCACTGTAACAGTTTAAAAGTTAACTTCTAGACAGTGACTTGCTGTTCCTGTCTGCAGCCGGCCAACCTCCTTGTCTGCAACAGAAATCCATCAGCACCACTATCTCTGTGTGTCTGCCCCAATCTGTCTCTGTCTGTCTGTGTCTCTAACTATTGCAGTCTGTTTCTATCTGAGATAGCGACTTTGAACTAAGAACATTACATGCTGTTGTGTGACAGAAAAAGTGAAAGTGTCGTTCGAGGCCTTGTGTAATCTCAGGAGTGAAGCCCGCTGTGCTGTTTGAAGTGTAAATAAACATTGGCTCTGTCACCAGAAGTTGATGAGGAATGTGACATGTCTTTGATACAACAATTCATCGGCCTTGTAAGTGTCTTCAACATTCATGGTCTACAAACTCTGCAACCACTCTGGACATGTGCCGACAGTTTGTCATTTTAAAATAGGTTTGATAGACTTGTGTTCAGGAAGCGAGAAGGGAGTTTATTTAATTATATATTTATTTATTTATCCAAACTTTATTTCTACAACTCACAGCGTGGGGCCGTTTTTTTTTTTTTCCTTGTGGTCGAAACAGATAACACATTAGATTTCCTCATGGCGGATTTATCAGTTTATTGGAAAAGCTGTGGATGGCACACAAGGATGACTTCAACAGTTGTCCTTGTGCTTTCTTCATCAGACTTTCAAAGTTTTTATTCTTCCTGTGTGTGTATGAGGCTATAGGATGAATAAGATTAATATCCTGCTCAATTTTTGTACCTGCTTTAGCCTTCAGAGCATTGACAAATGTATGTTTTGAGACATGCATACACACATATATAATATTTACGGATCAGACACCAACAAAATTAATCCAACAGGGGGAATTTCCCACACATTATTCGTCTTTCACGAAGCCGAGAAAACTGGGTTTCATCCTGGCATCCCCTCCACACCCTATTGCCACTAATGTCATTAAGACGCCATGAAGGACCGATTTGGTACTGTGACTCAGTTGCAGCTGTCTCCCATTTGACAGCTGGCAACGTATTCGTTCACTCACAAGCGGCAAAATTATTTTGCTATTTTCACATTGTTGTTGACGCTTCAGAGCATAAATGTTGAACCCCACAGTGTTTTGGTGGCACCGGCTGATTTGCATAAATCTTTGTTTTGTAGAGAGTTTGTTGATGTCAAAAATTAAACGAAGTATACTCAACCCACTCATGAGTGAATGAAAGCATTTAATACAGTCTGTAAGAGGAGGCTGATGTTTTGGCAACACAGCAATGACAGCTTTTGTTCTAAGTTTCTGATTCAGCTTCTCAAACATAATGCGTAATCAACGTTTCACTAGCTTCCTGGTTTTTTTAGACAGAATACTTTAATTAGCTAAGATAGTCAAAGCCACAAAAGTCAAAAGAGAATCACTGAAACACTCGAGCTTCAGCAAGACGTATACTGATATTTTATTTTCAGGTCACACTGGTCTGATTTCCAGAACATGGGCTGCACTTATAGGCCTCCTATTTGCCAATTATTTCATTCAGCATTCTGCCTCCCTCCAATGCCCATAAGTAACCTTAAAACCTATATGCACATCCTCATGATAGAAAACACTCCTGCATTATCTACAATAACATTCCTTCAGCATTTTTTTGCAAGAATACTGGTAAACTTCATCTAGTTTGAACACATACTTGGATTGCAATGCAAACCTTTGGGTAAATTACAAGCAATTTGTGCAGTTATTCTTTTGACTTAATTTAAGCCCATTTTGTGTGCTGATACATTAATTAAGCATTAAATCACCCAAGCCACAAATGTCCGTTCGTATCAGAAAAAGAAACTACACATATTAAAGTATCAATATGCTCCCTAATAACTCCCTGGACTCAATTACATTTTAAAATCTTACTTCTTTTTAATCCTTTTTTTTATCCCTCATCTCCCCCTCTCTCCTCCCCCAATTAATCTGTGCATCTATGTGTGTATGTATGTGTGAGAACTAATGCATCTGCCCTCGTCTTGCTCTCCAGCTCACTCCTGCAAGCAGCCGCGGAGCCCGGCCAACGCCGACGTCGTGGGTCTGGACCTGCCCTCCTACGGTTACACCCTGGTGTACAGCTGTCAGCCAGGTTATTTCCTTTCCGGGGGTTCAGAGCACCGCGTCTGCCGCTCTGACAGCAGCTGGACTGGCAAGGTGCCTGTCTGCAGAGGTATGTGGTCAGCTGAGGTCTGCGAGGATGGAATAAAAGTTAAAAATGTTCAAGGGGAAGATTGTGCTCATGCATAAAGGTAGAGGGAAGTCAAATAAAACCCCAATCAAATATAATGAGACAATGTGGTTTCTTTGATGTTTTCTGTGTCACTACACTGTCAACTAATTGCGATTGATTCTTTTTTTAGTGTGTTTTGATTTGTAAGTGCTTGTTAGAACTGAGCCACGAGAGATCTCACTAAACTGAGGAAAAGTTTAATGCGGGCGGCAAGTTACAGTTTAGCAATGTTTACTTGCCCAACATCCTCCAGCTGTTAAACTTGGCTGTGTATCACTACATCTTTGTGACATACATATTTATGTTTTTCTGCAGCCGGTTCCAAATCACATGAGAAAACTGTCAAACCATTTCAAGGGACACCGAGCCCAAAAATAAATGGTGAGTCTTCAAATGCACAAGCTGTTCATCTGGTAGCCACGTAAGTCAGCAGTCTTGCATCTATGTTTTGGTGGCTTTAGCATCAACTATAGGAAAGTTTATTTTATATCACAAACTGGATGTCATTGTTGCTCTGTAGTTGCACGGCGGGTTGAGTTTATTGTCTTATACAGTGACTAGACCAGTCTCAGCTAAACCATAAAACTTTCGCTGTCTTCATGGGTCCTTTTAGTCTTTAAGTCAGCATTTTTCACACTACAGGAAATTAATTAGCATATAATTAACGTTATTAGCATCGAACCTGGTGTGTATTGCTTTTATTATGTTATGGTCATACCATATTCTGTGACCTCTTTTGCAGTTACATATGTTGTACATTCTAACGAATTAAGCTTGGATTATTGCTTCAAAAATATAATTAAATGTAATTAGTTACAGGAAATATTAATGG